>CM050164.1:7710164-7930164 GCA_027410445.1 Discoglossus pictus | reverse complement strand
ATTTCATTTTAACCCCAAATGTCTTCATGGCAACCAGTCGCCTCGCAGTGACAATCTCCATTTTACTACTTTGTTACACAGTAATATGAGAGTGAAGGTTAATTGCCAGTTACTTTTATTAATTAAAAGTTCTTGATAAAGATTGAATGAGGGTACCTGGTTGTGACGGGGTTTAGTCGATCACCGTCAGACTGTTAGTGCATGGGGGGGCTATAATAGGGGCATACATGATACATTAGTGTAAGTTGTGTGTGTGAGTTGGGCATTTACATTTCAGAAGAGCAAAACAAATAGAATATCAATTATATATATATATATATATATATATATATATATATATATATATATATATATATATTAAAAGCAAGCTGTGAATCTCCATATTGCATCTTCTGATGTAATCACAGCAGGGTCTC
Source organism: Discoglossus pictus (assembly GCA_027410445.1). Classification (NCBI taxonomy): domain Eukaryota; kingdom Metazoa; phylum Chordata; class Amphibia; order Anura; family Alytidae; genus Discoglossus; species Discoglossus pictus. Next base: position 7,929,748 of record CM050164.1, on the reverse strand, counting down.
AAGCTTCCTATTGGCCAGCATGATTGTTTGGTTCTCACTCTGCACCAGGTGGACCAATAGGAAGCACCTGACTATGCAGTATTTGCATTTAAATATGCAATATGGAAATCTACAGCTTGCTGTACCCACTTATGTTTCATTTTAAGGTGGAAGTCTCTGTGGATTTACTTATGTCCTGTAAAGAAAAGTGAATGACTGACGTATAGGAAGTGAAGGGGCTTCAAGGCCACAAATACAGGGGTGGGGGTCCAAGTCCTGAATCAGAACCTTATCTGGACCTACTATACCATGTCTATGTATTATGTATCTCCAGAAGCTTCTACTTCCTCAAATAAGCTTTTAGTACAGACCTTGAGAAAGCTGGGGCGCCAGGTCGCCATGACGACTAGAAAATTACAGTTGGCGGCTTAATAGTTCCCCTTGAGTCTTGTATTTTTTCAGCAGTGGTAATCTCTGGTAACTGGTTCTGTGTTTGCTTTGGGCTACTCGTATTGGCTACTTCCCAAGCCTCACTCCCACTGGCCAATAGGAAGCTGCCATTTGTTAACCAAGTTGCACGCAGATCATGCACATCTGTATCCTATGCCATCTGTGAAAAGGATTCCCTGTAATGCTCTATAACCACCCTATAAGGATATATATATATATATATATAGCCTGGGGCAGCACAGGACCACCTCCTAATGACTTTATCGTTATGCTCCCACCAACTGCTCACCCTCATTGCTTGTTTCCTGTGTTTAGGAATTTTACATTAAAAGGAGATCTTAAGATTTGCATGAAATTCCAAGGAGGTTCTGTAATTGTTACCAAATGTGATTTGTCGGGAGAGTCGGGCATATTTATCTTGTTCTAGATTGTAAGCTCTTCGGAACAGGGACCAGCCTGTCTGCTGAAACATTTGTATCACATATGTGTTACATTGTATCAGTGGGTTTTATTCTACTTTGTAAATAGCGATACGGAAATAAAGAGTAATAATAATAACAATAATAATGATAATAATAATAATAATTAGGATATTTAGTAGCCATGTGTTTGTTTGCGTATATAAATACTAGATATACTCTTTTTTTAGATTTCTCAGGTTTCCAAAATTGTATTTATTTCTCCTAATTGTTTTTTGTAATATATTTTTATTGTAGGAACATAACGAATAATAATAATAATAATACATATTAAATAATGGGGCATATTCATTCATTCATTGGGGGAAAAGGTCTGGTTAAGATCTGTTTTCTGTGCAGTTTTTTTTATCAAATTTGGGAACAAAATGTAAAAATAATAATAATAAATAATAATAAAACAGGCTGCGTAGAAAACAAATAACGTGGGGCATTAGTTCTGCTTTTTATTACTCTGTTTGTGGAACCTGTCAAAAATAGTATTTTACCAATTTTTTTTTTTCCTTAAAAATAGCAGAATCAGAATTATAGTTTCAGAGCACTATAAAATGAAAAAAATGCTTAAAAGGGACACAGAAGGGATTTGTAGAAAATCACACTTTTTTACACAATTTTTTGTTAAAGATTTTTTATTTTTTTTGTAAAGTGTGCTCAGGTGGCATCAGAACATAGTGCCAGCCTGGCGTAGCAAAGAGGCCTGCAATGTGGAGCTTTACAGGAGCTGCCGGCCCCTCTGCTCGTGAAAGGGTTAATGTAACAATATAGACAATTAATAATGGCCCAAATTATATTTTTTAGCTATCCAATGCAATTATTCTGCACTGGATCAGGCATTACCTTGTGTGAGCCCACATAGTATTCATGGCAGCGATGCTGGAGTGGGTTGCCAGTTCCTTCTCCAGTGGGCAACAGCATACAGCTCCTGGCATCCCTAGGTGGTCTCCCATCCAGGTATTGCCAAGCCCAACCCTGCATGACTTCAGAGTGGTGTGACCTTTTGGTTCCCTGACTGGAATTGAACCCAGGCCACAGTGGTAAATGCACCAAATCCTAACCACTGGACCACCAGGGAACCCGTGCCCATTATCTACCATTAACCTAAATGATAAAAATGGGGGAGATTTACTAAGCTGCCAAATAGTACAGTTCTCCATAGGAAACAGCTATTAGCCTTCTGTAACGAGTACTGCAGAGCCGCCATGTTTAGTAGATATCCGCTCGTGGCCACTTGGCTGGAAAGTGCATACACTATTATATTACATTCCTTGTGGGCCCCCTCCCCCCGTGGGTGAGTTCAGTGTCTAGACAGCTTTATATGCCGTCTCCTGGATAAGTTCCCGTGGCTGAGAGCGCGCCCCAGGATGTAAAGTGCCAGGCCTCAGGAAATGCACTTAGTAGATAAGGGCCCCACAATCCCACTAGTGATAGAGGTGAGTGACACGTGTATATGATGAGACAAACAGAGCGCAGAGCCCATAGAGCGCAGAGCACATAGAGCGCATAGAGCGCAGAGCCCATAGAGCGCAGAGCCCATAGAGTGGGATGAGGGATAGAGGTGTGGAGGGGCCTGGGATAGAGGACAATCCGTGGGGTGTGGAGGGATCTGGGATAGAGGACAATCCGTGGGGTGAGGAGGGGTTTGGGATAGAGGACAATCCGTGGGGTGTGGAGGGGTTTGGGATAGAGGACAATCCGTGGGGTGTGGAGGGGTCTGGGATAGAGGACAATCCGTGAGGTGTGGAGGGGTTTGGGATAGAGGACAATCCGTGGGGTGTGGAGGGGTTTGGGATAGAGGACAATCCGTGGGGTGAGGAGGGGTCTGGGATAGAGGACAATCCGTGGGGTGTGGATGGGGTTTGGGATAGAGGACAATCTGTGAGGTGTGGAGGGGTCTGGGATAGAGGACAATCCGTGAGGTGTGGAGGGGTCTGGGATAGAGGACAATTCGTGAGGTGTGGAGGGGTCTGGGATAGAGGACAATCCGTGAGGTGTGGAGGGGTCTGGGATAGAGGACAATCCGTGGGGTGAGGAGGGGTTTGGGATAGAGGACAATCCGTGGGGTGTGGAGGGGTTTGGGATAGAGGACAATCCGTGGGGTGTGGAGGGGTCTGGGATAGAGGACAATCCGTGAGGTGTGGAGGGGTTTGGGATAGAGGACAATCCGTGGGGTGTGGAGGGGTTTGGGATAGAGGACAATCCGTGGGGTGAGGAGGGGTCTGGGATAGAGGACAATCCGTGGGGTGTGGAGGGGTTTGGGATAGAGGACAATCCGTGAGGTGTGGAGGGGTTTGGGATAGAGGACAATCCGTGGGGTGTGGAGGGGTTTGGGATAGAGGACAATCCGTGGGGTGTGGATGGGTCTGGGATAGAGGACAATCCGTGAGGTGTGGAGGGGTCTGGGATAGAGGACAATCCGTGAGGTGTGGAGGGGTCTGGGATAGAGGACAATTCGTGAGGTGTGGAGGGGTCTGGGATAGAGGACAATCCGTGAGGTGTGGAGGGGTCTGGGATAGAGGACAATCCGTGGGGTGTGGAGGGGTCTGGGATAGAGGACAATCCGTGGGTTGTGGAGGGGTCTGGGATAGAGGACAATCCGTGGGTTGTGGAGGGGTCTGGGATAGAGGACAATCCATGGGGTGTGGAGGGGTCTCGGATAGAGGACAATCCGTGGGGTGTGGAGGGGCCTGGGATAGAGGACAATCCGTGGGGTGTGGAGGGATCTGGGATAGAGGACAATCTGTGGGGTGTGGAGGGGCCTGGGATAGAGGACACTCCATGGGGTGTGGAGGGGCCTGGGATAGAGGACAATCCGTGGGGTGTGGAGGGGCCTGGGAAAGAGGACAATCCACGGGGTGTGGAGGGGCCTGGGATAGAGGACAATCCGTGGGGTGAGGAGGGGCCAAAGATAGAGGACAATCCGTGGGGTGTGGAGGGGCCTGGGATAGAGGACAATCCGTGGGGTGTGGAGGGGTCTGGGATAGAGGACAATCCGTGGGGTGTGGAAGGGCCTGGGAAAGAGGACAATCCACGGGGTGTGGCGGGGCCTGGGATAGAGGACAATCCGTGGGGTGAGGAGGGGTCTGGGATAGAGGACAATCCATGGGGTGTGGCGGGGCCTGGGATAGAGGACAATCCGTGGGGTGAGGAGGGGTCTGGGATAGAGGACAATCCGTGGGGTGAGGAAGCGTCTGGGATAGAGGACAATCCGTGGGGTGTGGAGGGATCTGGTATAGAGGACAATCCGTGAGGTGTGGAGGGGTCTGGGATAGAGGACAATCCGTGGGGTGTGGAGGGGCCTGGGATAGAGGACAATCCGTGGGGTGTGGAGGGGCCTGGGATAGAGGACAATCCGTGGGGTGTGGAGGGGCCTGGGAAAGAGGACAATCCACGGGGTGTGGAGGGGTTTGGGATAGACGACAATCCGTGGGGTGAGGAGGGGCCTGGGATAGAGGACAATCCGTGGGGTGTGGAAGGGCCTGGGAAAGAGGACAATCCACGGGGTGTGGCGGGGCCTGGGATAGAGGACAATCCGTGGGGTGAGGAGGGGTCTGGGATAGAGGACAATCCGTGGGGTGAGGAGGGGTCTGGGATAGAGGACAATCCGTGGGGTGTGGAGGGATCTGGAATAGAGGACAATCCGTGAGGTGTGGAGGGGTCTGGGATAGAGGACAATCCGTGGGGTGTGGAGGGGCCTGGGAAAGAGGACAATCCACGGGGTGTGGAGGGGCCTGGGATAGAGGACAATCCGTGGGGTGAGGAGGGGCCAAAGATAGAGGACAATCCGTGGGGTGTGGAGGGGCCTGGGATAGAGGACAATCCACGGGGTGTGGCGGGGCCTGGGATAGAGGACAATCCGTGGGGTGTGGCGGGGCCTGGGATAGAGGACAATCCGTGGGGTGAGGAGGGGTCTGGGATAGAGGACAATCCGTGGGGTGAGGAGGGGTCTGGGATAGAGGACAATCCGTGGGGTGTGGCGGGGCCTGGGATAGAGGACAATCCGTGGGGTGAGGAGGGATCTGGGATAGAGGACAATCCGTGGGGTGTGGAGGGGCCTGGGATAGAGGACAATCCGTGGGGTGTGGAGGGATCTGGGATAGAGGACAATCCGTGGGGTGTGGAGGGGTCTGGGATAGAGGACAATCCACGGGGTGTGGAGGGGGCTGGGATAGAGGACAATCCATGGGGTGTGGAGGGGCCTGGGATAGAGGACAATCCGTGGGGTGAGGAGGGGGCTGGGATAGAGGACACTCCGTGGGGTGAGGAGGGGGCTGGGATAGAGGACAATCTGTGGGGTGTGGAGGGGTCTGGGATAGAGGACACTCCGTGGGGTGAGGAGGGGGCTGGGATAGAGGACAATCTGTGGGGTGTGGAGGGGTCTGGGATAGAGGACAATCCACGGGGTGTGGGAACATTTTTTGCATGAACACCCCCAAATAAAATGAATAAACTTTTCTTCAGCTGATTTTGAGACGGAGCGCCCCACAAATACAAGCTAAATTAGCATAACATTTCCCAGAGTGCAGTGCAATAAGTGTATTTCTCTGTATTCAGAGCGATAGTAGATATAATGGGCAGGTATAGCAGAGCAGCCCCATATCCCACACCCTCTGGCACACACGGGGTTAACAGCCGCAGTCAGACCGGGATTTTGGGCAGGCTCCATGACATAAGCGTCTGGCTCATTTCTGGAGTCTGCAGCACATCGCAGCTCATTGTTCCGTGCACAATCAGTGCGTGTGTGTGATGTCTTCTGGCTTCTGTCCCCGACACTCAGCTTGTACAAACACCCCCAGCTGTAATAACAGTGACCCCCCCCACCCGGCCCCCCTAGGCAGACACACCTCATCATGGAGCCCCCTCTAATCTATACATATTACTGTCATGGAGTCCCCTCTAATCTATACATATTAATGTCATGGAGTCCCCTCTAATCTATATATATTACTGTCATGGAGTCCCCTCTAATCTATACATATTAATGTCATGGAGTACCCTCTAATCTATATATATATTACTGTCATGGAGTCCCCTCTAATCTATACATATTAATGTCATGGAGTCCCCTCTAATCTATATATATTACTGTCATGGAGTCCCCTCTAATCTATATATATTACTGTCATGGAGTCCCCTCTAATCTATACATATTAATGTCATGGAGTCCCCTCTAATCTACACATATTAATATCATGGAGTCCCCTCTAATCTATACATATTACTGTCATGGAGTCCCCTCTAATCTACACATATTAATATCATGGAGTCCCCTCTAATCTATACATATTAATGTCATGGAGTCCCCTCTAATCTATACATATTAATGTCATGGAGTCCCCTCTAATCTATATATATTAATGTCATGGAGTCCCCTCTAATCTATACATATTAATGTCATGGAGTCCCCTCTAATCTATACATATTAATGTCATGGAGTCCCCTCTAATCTATATATATTAATGTCATGGAGTCCCCTCTAATCTATACATATTAATGTCATGGAGTCCCCTCTAATCTATACATATTAATGTCATGGAGTCCCCTCTAATCCATACCTATTAATGTCATGGAGTCCCCTCTAATCTCTACATATTAATGCCATGGAGTCCCCTCTAATCTATACATATTAATGTCATGGAGTCCCCTCTAATCTATACATATTAATGTCATGTAGTCCCCTCTAATCTATACATATTAATGTCATGGAGTCCTCTCTAATCTATACATATTAATATCATGGAGTCCCCTCTGATCTAAACATATTAATGTCATGGAGAATCCCCCCCCCCCCCACACCGGCCCCCCTAGGCAGACACACCTCAGGATTTATCACGGAGCCCCCTCTAATCTATACATATTAATGTCATGGAGTCCCCTCTAATCTATACATATTAATGTCATGGAGTCCTCTCTAACCTATACATATTAATATCATGGAGTCCCCTCTAATCTATACATATTAATGTCATGGAGTCTCCTCTAATCTATACATATTACTCTCATGGAGTCCCCTCTAATCTATACATATTAATGTCATGGAGTCCCCCTAATCTATACATATTAATGTCATGGAGTCCCCTCTAATCTATACATATTAATGTCATGGTGTCTCCTCTAATCTATACATATTGATATCATGGAGTCCCCTCTAATCTATACATATTACTCTCATGGAGTCCCCTCTAATCTATACATATTAATATCATGGAGTCCCCTCTAATCTATACATATTAATGTCATGGAGCCCCCTCTAATCTATACATATTAATGTCATGGAGTCTCCTCTAATCTATACATATTACTCTCATGGAGTCCCCTCTAATCTATACATATTAATGTCATGGTGTCTCCTCTAATCTATACATATTGATATCATGGAGTCCCCTCTAATCTATACATATTACTCTCATGGAGTCCCCTCTAATCTATACATATTAATATCATGGAGTCCCCTCTAATCTATACATATTAATGTCATGGAGCCCCCTCTAATCTATACATATTAATGTCATGGAGTCTCCTCTAATCTATACATATTACTCTCATGGAGCCCCCTCTAATCTATACATATTAATGTCATGGTGTCTCCTCTAATCTATACATATTGATATCATGGAGTCCCCTCTAATCTATACATATTACTCCCATGGAGACCTCTCTAATCTATACATATTAATGTCATGGAGTCCCCCTAATCTATACATATTAATGTCATGGAGTCCCCTCTAATCTATACATATTAATGTCATGGTGTCTCCTCTAATCTATACATATTGATATCATGGAGTCCTCTCTAATCTATACATATTACTCTCATGGAGTCCCCTCTAATCTATACATATTAATATCATGGAGTCCCCTCTAATCTATACATATTACTGTCATGGAGTCCCCTCTAATCTATACACATTAATGTCATGGAGTCTCCTCTAATCTACACATATTACTCTCATGGAGTCCCCTCTAATCTATACATATTAATGTCATGGAGTCCCCCTAATCTATACATATTAATGTCATGGAGTCCCCTCTAATCTATACATATTACTCTCATGGAGTCCCCTCTAATCTATACATATTAATGTCATGGAGTCCCCCTAATCTATACATATTAATGTCACTGAGTCTCCTCTAATCTATACATATTAATGTCACCGAGTCCCCTCTAATCTATACATATTAATGTCATGGAGTCCCCCTAATCTATACATATTAATGTCATGGAGTCCCCTCTAATCTATACATATTAATGTCATGGAGTCCTCTCTAATCTATACATATTAATATCATGGAGTCTCCTCTAATCTATACATATTATTGTCATGGAGTCCCCTCTAATCTATACATATTACTGTCATGGAGTCTCATCTAATCTATACACATTAAAGTCATGGAGTCCCCTCTAATCTATACATATTACTCTCATGGAGTCCCCTCTAATCTATACATATTAATATCATGGAGTCCCCTCTAATCTATACATAATAATGTCATGGAGTCCCCTCTAATCTATACATATTAATGTCACTGAGTCTCCTCTAATCTATACATATTAATGTCATGGAGTCTCCTCTAATCTATACATATTAATATCATGGAGTCCCCTCTAATCTATACATATTAATGTCATGGAGTCCCCTCTAATCTATACATATTAATGTCATGGAGCCCCCTCTAATCTATACATATTACTCTCATGGAGTCCCCTCTAATCTATACATATTAATGCCATGTAGTCTCCTCTAATCTATACATATTACTGTCATGGAGTCCCCTCTAATCTATACATATTAATGTCACTGAGTCTCCTCTAATCTATACATATTAATGTCATGGAGTCCCCTCTAATCTATACACATTAATGTCATGGAGTCCCCTCTAATCTATACATATTACTCTCATGGAGTCCCCTCTAATCTATACATATTAATGTCATGGAGTCCCCTCTAATCTATACATATTAATGTCATGGAGTCCCCTCTAATCTATACATATTAATGTCACTGAGTCTCCTCTAATCTATACATATTAATGTCACTGAGTCTCCTCTAATCTATACATATTAATGTCATGGAGTCTCCTCTAATCTATACATATTACTCTCATGGAGTCCCCTCTAATCTATACACATTAATGTCATGGAGTCCCCTCTAATCTATACATATTACTCTCATGGAGTCCCCTCTAATCTATACATATTAATGTCACTGAGTCTCCTCTAATCTATACATATTAATGTCACGGAGTCCCCTCTAATCTATACATATTAATGTCATGGAGTCCTCTCTAATCTATACATATTAATGTCATGGAGTCCTCTCTAATCTATACATATTGATATCATGGAGTCCTCTCTAATCTATATATATTAATGTCATGGTGTCCCCTCTAATCTATACATATTACTGTCATGGAGTCCCCTCTAATCTATACATATTACTGTCATGGAGTCCCCTCTAATCTATACATATTAATGTCATGGAGTCTCCTCTAATCTATACATATTAATGTCATGGAGTCTCCTCTAATCTATACATATTGATATCATGGAGTCCTCTCTAATCTATACATGTTACTGTCACCCCCCCCCCCCCCCCCCCCCCCCCATACACATGTCTGTATTAGTATATATAGGGTGCATGGTATCTCTATACGTCACAGCAGTGCAGGGGTTAATGATGTGTTACATTCTCCTGTTCTTGGCTGACAATAATTAGACCCTCAGCTGATGGGGCCCCTTTAAGGTCGGCTTGTCTGCAGTACCTGGCAGGCCCTGATTGGTCAGACCCTGGAAGAACGCAGCTCTGTGATTGGCCCACGTCCTCGGGCTCCCAGCTGTGCAGTTTGCAGCTGGAATGAGTTATACAGTGAGGTATGTCTGATTAACCCCGTGTGCGCCAGAACTCGGACATATTACTGGGCTCATTTGTATTAGTGATTAGAGTGGTTATAGCTGTGAGCAGCCTCCCAGAGGGGGTGGTAAAGGCCCGGCCATAGGGGAAATCACAAGATAATTAATTAGGTAAGAACTGGGTTGGGAAACAGGATTGGAATTCATAAGTGGCTTCGAAATGAAGTAAAGTTGTGTTGAACAGAATATCCGTATAAACAGGACATTATTCATCATACGGACGTCTTAATTACTATCGGCCTCATTAAATCGGAGCCTCCTAAGTCTCACGTGTAGCGCATAGCGGCTGCGTGCTCGCAATTTGTCCGTTTTACGTCGCTATTAAATTAGAAAGTGCTGCGAGCGGCGAGCTGGAGACACTATCTTGTAAACCATCTCTCGCCCCTCGTGGGTGCGGGCTCGAACGCAAACAATTAGGCAAGCCCGTAGTTACGGGTTTGGATGGAGCCAATGGCAACAGAGATCGTCATCATTGCTTCACAAGAAAATGGAGGATGGATTCCAAACTCTTACGGGCTTCAATTACGAGTTACAATCGGACCCACATTCCAGATATAATGCAATATTAATAAGGCCGTAAATATGATATTCTATCACATGCGTGTGCCATTATATGTATTAACACATTGATTGCCGTGATTGACATAACACGGAAAATAAACATGAAACAAAAGTATTTTGGGACGATTTGCGGGCTTGAGAATGTTTTGCTATTAATTCTAAGACCTAACATGATAAATGTACAGTAGTGTGTTTTTATTTGCATTTACAGTGCTACGGATTGGACTTTACCCCCGCGCGGGTCCTCTCGAGCACACGTTGGCCTTTGAGCTCCATTTGCGTGTTACTCACGAGTGACTTTGTTGCAATTTAATAGCTGAATTGGAAACGTATCGGTTACGGGCTCGACAGATCAAAGGATTTACGTGCGCCAAGTTCAGCGTTGCTCAGCATGTAGCCTATTCTCGGCTGTCCTGCGTCTTAACACGCAAGTGCGCTGCGAGCTGCGTTAAGGGGTTTATTTAATACCCGTAACTTGTACAGAGTTACGGGCTACGTTTTAAAACATAGCCCCAATTTAATGAGGGTGAATATATGTCATTATCAGGTTTTTACTTATTTACTTACTTTATTTATTTCGCTGTTTTCCTGAGGCATCTGTCTGGGCACACACAGGGTTAACCTCTCTTGTGGTGGGGAGGGGGACATTGTAACCCTTTATTGCCTGAGGGCCACCAGTCTAAGAAATGGTTAACCACTAGAGAGATACAGAGGGTCCTTTTTGTTTTTGGGTCTTTCAGTTGGTTTGTTATGAGTAACACCATGTCCCTACGCCCGGCCTCCCATTGGCTGCTTTGGTGCCCAGTTGGCACAGTCACCATCTCTGTATAAACAGGAACCACATAGCCCAATAAGTACATAGACCAGTCTAGTCTGCCCATTATATCTATCTGGATAGCCCTGTGACCACCTCCACTGGAAGGCAGACCGGTTATCACCTCAATCTTCCATCTTCCATCTTCCCACCCCCAGTCATGGCCTCTTGTTCTTGCTATGACTAATCTCCAGACCTTGCATGCAATGAATTCCTGTGCCATTTGGAAGTAATTACCCCGCGTCACACTCTTTGTCTGTTTCCCAGGCGGGGGGGGGGGGGGGGGGGTACATTCTTGGCACACTGAGGTTTCTTTGCTTACATTCTAAGATCTGGAAGAAGAAAACACATCAGGAAAAGATCCGGCCGCCATGTTGGTCTTGGGAGAAACACAACGTTGTTCAGAGATGACTCTGGGTGTAAATCTGGGACGCGCCACCTAAAGCCGCATGTGTCGAAATATAGCTCTGATTATCCTCTAGTCCATTGGCTCTCAAACTTGTTGACCTGGGGATCTCTTGGTCACCTTCCAGTGCTCATGTACTCAATGGGTTACCTAACAGTGCTTATAGGGACTGACTGGTTACCTATCAGCACTTATAGGGACTGACTGGTTACCTACCAGCGCTTATAGGGACTGACTGGTTACCTACCAGCGCTTATAGGGACTGACTGGTTACCTATCAGCACTTATAGGGACTGACTGGTTACCTACCAGCGCTTATAGGGACTGACTGGTTACCTACCAGTGCTTATGGGGACTAACTGGTTACCTACCAGCGCTTATAGGGACTGACTGGTTACCTATCAGCACTTATAGGGACTGACTGGTTACCTACCAGCGCTTATAGGGACTGACTGGTTACCTACCAGTGCTTATGGGGACTAACTGGTTACCTACCAGCGCTTATAGGGACTGACTGGTTACCTATCAGCACTTATAGGGACTGACTGGTTACCTACCAGTGCTTATAGGGACTGACTGGTTACCTACCAGCGCTTATGGGGACTGACTGGTTACCTACCAGCGCTTATAGGGACTGACTGGTTACCTATCAGCACTTATAGGGACTGACTGGTTACCTACCAGCGCTTATAGGGACTGACTGGTTACCTAACAGCGCTTATAGGGACTGACTGGTTACCTACCAGCGCTTATAGGGACTGACTGGTTACCTATCAGCACTTATAGGGACTGACTGGTTACCTATCAGCACTTATAGGGACTGACTGGTTACCTACCAGCGCTTATAGGGACTGACTGGTTACCTATCAGCACTTATAGGGACTGACTGGTTACCTATCAGCACTTATAGGGACTGACTGGTTACCTACCAGCGCTTATGGGGACTGACTGGTTACCTACCAGCGCTTATAGGGACTGACTGGTTACCTACCAGCGCTTATAGGGACTGACTGGTTACCTATCAGCACTTATAGGGACTGACTGGTTACCTATCAGCACTTATAGGGACTGACTGGTTACCTACCAGCGCTTATGGGGACTGACTGGTTACCTACCAGCGCTTATAGGGACTGACTGGTTACCTACCAGCGCTTATAGGGACTGACTGGTTACCTATCAGCGCTTATAGGGACTGACTGGTTACCTATCAGCGCTTATAGGGACTGACTGGTTACCTATCAGCACTTATAGGGACTGACTGGTTACCTACCAGCGCTTATGGGGACTGACTGGTTACCTACCAGCGCTTATAGGGACTGACTGGTTACCTACCAGCGCTTATAGGGACTGACTGGTTACCTAACAGCGCTTATAGGGACTGACGGGTTACCTACCAGTGCTTATAGGGACTGACTGGTTACCTAACAGCGCTTATAGGGACTGACTGGTTACCTACCAGCGCTTATAGGGACTGACTGGTTACCTACCAGCGCTTATAGGGACTGACTGGTTACCTACCAGCGCTTATCGGGACTGACTGGTTACCTACCAGCGCTTATAGGGACTGACTGGTTACCTACCAGCGCTTATAGGGACTGACGGGTTACCTCCTAATGCTCATGAGAACCCGCTCGGTCATTCTCAGACGGGCACCACTAATTTGTTGTTGTATAAGGTCATCATGAGGGTTCGTTAGGACAAGCCCCCCCCCCCCCCCAAGTGTCCCCCTTTTCCATTTGATATATTGTGTGGTGTAAGAATGGGCAGACTAGATGGGCAGACTAGATGGGCAGACTAGATGGGCAGACTAGATGGGCAGACTAGATGGGCCTTTTGGTTCCTATCTGCCGTTATCTCTTTGCTTGTACACTCTGATAAATAAACCCATTGACCTGATGGTCCCATTTATAGTCACCTGACCAGACTCACAGTGTCCCCAAGAGCAATGGCGGAGCTAGAGAGTCCTAGTGCTAATTATATATATACTATCCCTACACAGCACCCACCCCTCCCATCGTCCACCCCCACACAGCGCCCACCCCTCCCATCGTCCACCCCCACACAGCGCCCACCCCTCCCATCACCCACCCCTCCCATCATCCACCCCTCCCATCACCCACCCCTCCCATCATCCACCCCACACAGCACCCACCCCTCCCATCGTCCACCCCCACACAGCGCCCACCCCTCCCATCACCCACCCCTCCCATCATCCACCCCTCCCATCACCCACCCCTCCCATCATCCACCCCACACAGCACCCACCCCTCCCATCACCCACCCCTCCCATCATCCACCCCACACAGCACCCACCCCTCCCATCGTCCACCCCCACACAGCACCCACCCCTCCCATCGTCCACCCCCACACAGCACCCACCCCTCCCATCGTCCACCCCCACACAGCACCCACCCCTCCCATCGTCCACCCCCACACAGCACCCACCCCTCCCATCGTCCACCCCACACAGCACCCACCCCTCCCATCGTCCACCCCCACACAGCACCCACCCCTCCCATCGTCCACCCCACACAGCACCCACCCCTCCCATCGTCCACCCCCACACAGCACCCACCCCTCCCATCGTCCACCCCCACACAGCACCCACCCCTCCCATCGTCCACCCCACACAGCACCCACCCCTCCCATCGTCCACCCCCACACAGCACCCACCCCTCCCATCACCCACCCCTCCCATCATCCACCCCACACAGCACCCACCCCTCCCATCGTCCACCCCCACACAGCACCCACCCCTCCCATCGTCCACCCCACACAGCACCCACCCCTCCCATCACCCACCCCTCCCATCATCCACCCCACACAGCACCCACCCCTCCCATCGTCCACCCCCACACAGCACCCACCCCTCCCATCGTCCACCCCACACAGCACCCACCCCTCCCATCGTCCACCCCACACAGCACCCACCCCTCCCATCGTCCACCCCCACACAGCACCCACCCCTCCCATCGTCCACCCCACACAGCACCCACCCCTCCCATCGTCCACCCCCACACAGCACCCACCCCTCCCATCGTCCACCCCCACACAGCACCCATTCCTACCATCGTCCACCCCCACACAGCACCCACCCCTCCCATCGTCCACCCCACACAGCACCCACCCCTCCCATCGTCCACCCCCACACAGCACCCATTCCTACCATCGCCCACCCCCACACAGCACCCACCCATCCCATCGTCCACCCCACACAGCACCCACCCCTCTTAGCCTCCACCCCCACACAGCACCCACCCCTCTTAGCCTCCACCCCCACACAGCACCCACCACTCTTAGCCTCCACCTCCACACAGCACCCACCCCTCTTAGCCTCCATCCCCACACAGCACCCACCCCTCTTAGCCTCCACCCCCACACAGCACCCACCCCTCTTAGCCTCCTCCCCCACACAGCACCCACCCCTCTTAGCCTCCATCCCCACACAGCACCCATTCCTACCATCGTCCACCCCCACACAGCACCCACCCCTCCCATCGTCCACCCCCACACAGCACCCACCCCTCCCATCGTCCACCCCCACACAGCACCCATTCCTACCATCGTCCACCCCCACACAGCACCCACCCCTCCCATCGTCCACCCCACACAGCACCCACCCCTCCCATCGTCCACCCCCACACAGCACCCATTCCTACCATCGCCCACCCCCACACAGCACCCACCCATCCCATCGTCCACCCCACACAGCACCCACCCCTCTTAGCCTCCACCCCCACACAGCACCCACCCCTCTTAGCCTCCACCCCCACACAGCACCCACCACTCTTAGCCTCCACCTCCACACAGCACCCACCCCTCTTAGCCTCCACCCCCACACAGCACCCACCACTCTTAGCCTCCACCTCCACACAGCACCCACCCCTCTTAGCCTCCTCCCCCACACAGCACCCACCCCTCTTAGCCTCCATCCCTACATAGCTCCCAGTCCTTGTCAGCCGCCATCCTGTTGGTTTCTGTTACAAGATCCATTGTATCTCTGTGCTCAGTGCTGCCACACTCGGATTGCATCTGGTACTGCAACACAGACTGGTACAGAGCCTGCCACCCACTGGCAGTACCTATTACTGCACTTCATATGTTACCCACAATGTACAATAATTTATTTGCATAGTTGTAGCATCAATATAAATGAAATATATATGTATTGATATTTGTATGAAGTGCCTCATGGTTTGTGTAGCGCACATGCTCATGGTGCTTTTATTCTATTACAGGAGGAGGCAAAGAGCAAATCTAAGGTCTGCGCCAACGTGTTCTGTGGAGCTGGCAGGGAGTGCGCCGTGACAGAGAAGGGAGACCCCACCTGTCTGTGTATTGAGGTAAGTGACGAGGCAAGAGGCTGTGTGAGGGGGGTACAGGAGGCTGTGTGAGGGGGGTACAGGAGGCTGCGTGAGGGGGCTGCAGGAGGCGGAGTGAGGGGGTATAGGAGGCTGTGTGAGGGGGGTACAGGAGGCTGTGTGAGGGGGGTACAGAAGGCTGTGGTAGGGGGGTACAGGAGGCAGAGTGAGGGGGGTACAGGAGGCTGTGTGAGGGGGCTGCAGGAGGCTGTGTGAGGGGGTACAGGAGGCTGTGTGAGGGGGGTACAGGAGGCTGCGTGAGGGGGCTGCAGGAGGCGGAGTGAGGGGGTATAGGAGGCTGTGTGAGGGGGGTACAGGAGGCTGTGTGAGGGGGTATAGGAGGCTGTGTGAGGGGGGTACAGGAGGCTGCGTGAGGGGGCTGCAGGAGGCTGTGTGAGGGGGTATAGGAGGCTGTGTGAGGGGGGTACAGGAGGCTGTGTGAGGGGGTATAGGAGGCTGTGTGAGGGGGGTACAGGAGGCTGTGTGAGGGGGGTACAGGAGGCTGTGTGAGGGGGGTACAGGAGGCTGTGTCAGGGGGTACAGGAGGCTGTGTGAGGGGGGTACAGGAGGCTGTGTGAGGGGGCAGGTACAGGAGGCTGTATGAGGGGGTACAGGAGGCTGTGTGAGGGGGGTACAGGGGGCGGGTACAGGAGACTGTGTGAGGGGGTACAGGAGGCTGTGTGAGGGGGCGGGTACAGGAGGCTGTGTGAGGGGGCGGGTACAGGAGGCTGTGTGAGGGGGCGGGTACAGGAGGCTGTGTGAGGGGGCGGGTACAGGAGGCTGTGTGAGGGGGTACAGGAGGCTGTGTGAGGGGGTACAGGAGGCTGTGTGAGGGGGCGGGTACAGGAGGCTGTGTGAGGGGGGCTGAAGGAGGCTGTGTGAGGGGGCGGGTACAGGAGGCTGTGTGAGGGGGCGGGTACAGGAGGCTGTGTGAAGGGGTACAGGAGGCTGTGTGAGGGGGCGGGTACAGGAGGCTGTGTGTGGGGGTACAGGAGGCTGTGTGAGGGGGCGGGTACAGGAGGCTGTGTGAGGGGGGTACAGGAGGCTGTGTGAGGGGGGTACAGGAGGCTGTGTGAGGGGGGTACAGGAGGCTGTGTGAGGGGGTACAGGAGGCTGTGTGAGGGGGTATAGGAGGCTGTGTGAGGGGGGTACAGGAGGCTGTGTGAGGGGGCGGGTACAGGAGGCTGTATGAGGGGGTACAGGAGGCTGTGTGAGGGGGTACAGGGGGCGGGTACAGGAGACTGTGTGAGGGGGTACAGGAGGCTGTGTGAGGGGGTACAGGAGGCTGTGTGAGGGGGCGGGTACAGGAGGCTGTGTGAGGGGGCGGGTACAGGAGGCTGTGTGAGGGGGTGGGTACAGGAGGCTGTGTGAGGGGGCGGGTACAGGAGGCTGTGTGTGGGGGTACAGGAGGCTGTGTGTGGGGGTACAGGAGGCTGTGTGTGGGGGTACAGGAGGCTGTGTGTGGGGGTACAGGAGGCTGTGTGAGGGGGCGGGTACAGGAGGCTGTGTGAGGGGGTACAGGAGGCTGTGTGAGGGGGGCTGAAGGAGGCTGTGTGAGGGGGCGGGTACAGGAGGCTGTGTGAGGGTACAGGAGGCTGTGTGAGGGGGTACAGGAGGCTGTGTGAGGGGGTACAGGAGGCTGTGTGAGGGGGGTACAGGAGACTGTGTGAGGGGGTGGGTGCAGGAGGCTGTGTGAGGGGGGTACAGGAGGCTGTGTCAGGGGGTACAGGAGGCTGTGTGAGGAAGGTACAGGAGGCTGTGTGAGGGGGTATAGGAGGCTGTGTGAGGGGGGTACAGGAGGCTGTGTGAGGGGGCGGGTACAGGAGGCTGTATGAGGGGGTACAGGAGGCTGTGTGAGGGGGGTACAGGGGGTGGGTACAGGAGACTGTGTGAGGGGGTACAGGAGGCTGTGTGAGGGGGCGGGTACAGGAGGCTGTGTGAGGGGGTACAGGAGGCTGTGTGTGGGGGTACAGGAGGCTGTGTGAGGGGGTACAGGAGGCTGTGTGAGGGGGCGGGTACAGGAGGCTGTGTGAGGGGGCGGGTACAGGAGGCTGTGTGAGGGGGCGGGTACAGGAGGCTGTGTGTGGGGGTACAGGAGGCTGTGTGAGGGGGTACAGGAGGCTGTGTGAGGGGGGCTGAAGGAGGCTTTGTGAGGGGGCGGGTACAGGAGGCTGTGTGAGGGGGCGGGTACAGGAGGCTGTGTGAGGGGGTACAGGAGGCTGTGTGAGGGGGGTACAGGGGGCGGGTACAGGAGACTGTGTGAGGGGGTACAGGAGGCTGTGTGAGGGGGCGGGTACAGGAGGCTGTGTGAGGGGGTGGGTACAGGAGGCTGTGTGAGGGGGCGGGTACAGGAGGCTGTGTGTGGGGGTACAGGAGGCTGTGTGTGGGGGTACAGGAGGCTGTATGAGGGGGCGGGTACAGGAGGCTGTGTGAGGGGGCGGGTACAGGAGGCTGTGTGAGGGGGCGGGTACAGGAGGCTGTGTGAGGGGGCGGGTACAGGAGGCTGTGTGAGGGGGTACAGGAGGCTGTGTGAGGGGGGCTGAAGGAGGCTGTGTGAGGGGGCGGGTACAGGAGGCTGTGTGAGGGTACAGGAGGCTGTGTGAGGGGGTACAGGAGGCTGTGTGAGGGGGCGGGTACAGGAGGCTGTGTGAGGGGGCGGGTACAGGAGGCTGCGTCAGGGGGTACAGGAGACTGTGTGAGGGGGTATAGGAGGCTGTGTGAGGGGGGTACAGGAGGCTGTGTGAGGGGGGTACAGGAGGCTGTGTGAGGGGGTATAGGAGGCTGTGTGAGGGGGGTACAGGAGGCTGTGTGAGGGGGCGGGTACAGGAGGCTGTATGAGGGGGTACAGGAGGCTGTGTGAGGGGGGTACAGGGGGCGGGTACAGGAGGCTGTGTGAGGGGGTACAGGAGGCTGTGTGAGGGGGCGGGTACAGGAGGCTGTGTGAGGGGGCGGGTACAGGAGGCTGTGTGAGGGGGGCTGAAGGAGGCTTTGTGAGGGGGCGGGTACAGGAGGCTGTGTGAGGGGGCGGGTACAGAAGGCTGTGTGAGGGGGTACAGGAGGCTGTGTGAGGGGGTACAGGAGGCTGTGTGAGGGGGTACAGGAGGCTGTGTGAGGGGGCGGGTACAGGAGGCTGTGTGAGGGGGCGGGTACAGGAGGCGGAGTGAGGGGGTACAGGAGGCGGAGTGACGGGGGTACAGAAGGCGGAGTAAGGGGGGTACAGGAGGCTGCGTGAGGGGGTACAGGAGGCTGCGTGAGGGGGGTACCGGAGGCTGCGTGAGGGGGGTACCGGAGGCTGCGTGAGGGGGGGTACAGGAGGCTGCGTGAGGGGGGTACAGGAGGCTGTGAGTGGGGGGTACAGGAGGCTGTGTGAGGGGGGTACAAGAGGCTGTGTGAGGGGGGTACAGATCTTTAACCCCTCGGTTCTCCTGCAGAAATGTAAGTCCCACAAGAGGCCCGTGTGTGGGAGCAATGGAAAGACGTATCTGAACCACTGCGAGCTGCACCGAGACGCCTGCCTGACCGGGTCCAAGATACAGGTGGAGTATGACGGACACTGCAAAGGTAAGAAGACCCCCCGATCCTGACATTCACACAGTCCCTTACAGAGCCCCTTATTGTTGTACTTTGTCATATTGCGGAGCCCCTTATTGTTGTACTTTGCCTTATTGCAGAGCCCCTTATTGTTGTACTTTGCCTTATTGCAGAGCCCCTTATTGTTGTACTTTGTCATATTGCAGAGCCCCTTATTGTTGTACTTTGCCATATTGCAGAGCCCCTTATTGTTGTACTTTGCCATATTGCAGAGCCCCTTATTGTTGTACTTTGCCTTATTGCAGAGCCTCTTATTGTTGTACTTTGCCGTATTGCAGAGCCCCTTATTGTTGTACTTTGCCTTATTGCAGAGCCCCTTATTGCTGTACTTTGTCATATTGCAAAGCCTCTTATTGTTGTACTTTGCCATATTGCAGAGCCCCTTATTGTTG
The DNA here is from genome assembly GCA_027410445.1 of Discoglossus pictus. NCBI lineage: Eukaryota > Metazoa > Chordata > Amphibia > Anura > Alytidae > Discoglossus > Discoglossus pictus. The sequence continues at coordinate 7,909,810 of CM050164.1, read as the reverse complement.
TACTTTGCCGTATTGCGGAGCCCCTTATTGTTGTACTTTGCCGTATTGCGGAGCCCCTTATTGTTGTACTTTGCCTTATTGCGGAGCCCCTTATTGTTGTACTTTGCCTTATTGCAGAGCCCCTTATTGTTGTACTTTGCCTTATTGCAGAGCCTCTTATTGTTGTACTTTGCCTTATTGCAGAGCCTCTTATTGTTGTACCTGGCACTATATACTTACATAGACATTATAATTATCTATATAGGCGAGTGGGATATAGCAAGAGGAAAGGGGGAGTAGTAACTGAGTCATAGGGGGTGTATAAAACTGAACCGGCCTAGGGCAACATAAAACCTAAATACGCCCCCTGCCAGGACAAGAACTTATTACTCAGCACACCCCCACCTAAAAGACCCTTCATTTTTATTAAGAAATATTCTTCAATATACCATAACATTTTATAATATAAATTTATACAAATCATGTAAACTCACAAAAGTTTCACTCTTGTAACATGACAGCTTTGAGCAAAGCTCAGGATGGATTATGCATATGTGTTTGCCTCTGGTCATTCTAATCATGGTCTGTAGACCCACACAAGGGCACTGGGAGTTGTTTATAACCCTACTAATAAATACATTGTCTCTTGTTTTCTTGAACAGAAAGGACCTCAGACACGCCCGCGGCCAGCCCAGGTACGAGACTACTCCATGCAGTATCGTGTATTATAATTCAGTTTACTTAAAGGGATCTGGAAGTTTCCCCGAAATATGAAGCATCTGTTAGAAGAGAATCTGTAGTGTATGAAAAATCCCCAAATAACATTTCTCAGTTGATTTTGAGAAGCAGCACCTGTGAAAATCCAAGCTAAATTAGCATAAAATTCATAATTGGTTGTGGCCAATCAGAGGCAAGTACCACAATATAACTGTTTCCCTCTCACTGGCTGAGATAAAGCTGCAGCCGTGGTACTGACAGCTGATTGGCTAGGACGCTCTGCCCGCATATAAGCCGCACCTGTGAAATTTAAGGGAAAAAAATATAATATCCGAATATAAGCAGCGCCCTTAAAATTGGAGAGAAAAAGACAAAAATGAATTAGATTCAGTGATTTTATTTTACCGTATAAACGTTACAATCACTATTCAATTGCTAGAATTGCGCAGGCACTCGCACCCATAACGGCAAATGTAAAAGAAAATCCTACGGGTTCCAAATAGGACCCGCATGTGGGTTAAATGTAGCACTGTAAATGCAAATAAAAAATCAATACTGCGCGGTAAAATACGTGGAAAGCGATGACAGACATTATAATTAATTGCACAACAGTCTCAAGCTCGCAAATCGGCCATTATTATTTTACAGTTGCGAATATAAACCGCACCCGCAATTTCCAACCTCGGAAATCGGAAAAAAGTGCGTCTTATATTCGGGTCAATACGGTACTATAGTTATAAGACATCAGCGCCGAGCTACTCTGTTTATCAGAAGCCAAAGTAGAGGTCGATGTTTCTTTTTCTTCTTTAGATTACATTATTTATTTCTACAACAAAAAAAATAACAGTAATACAAAGAAAAAACAAAAATAACGCCCAAACGTCTGAAAAGATTTACAATTATTACAACACGCGCGGCGCTGCAGGACCGGGCGCTCTGTTTTGAAGTGATGCCCAAATTCTGTGCAAACTCTTTCAAGCCCCTCTGCAGCTCATGAAGATATAAAACGTTTAGTACTTGCTGTGCTGAGCTCTGATAGTCTAGGATACTGCACTGCATATCTAGGCCTACAGAGGCTGTGTTTGCATATGCTGCAGTGGGCAGACCCATACAGGGACTATTTGTTTGAATGTAGTTAAACACAGAGCTTATAAGCACTTCTTAATATAATAAAGTACTTCAATGTGAATATATATACATGGACATTATATACCTAGCAAATCCAGGGACCCTCCCTTTAACCTTGTTGTGCAGACATTATATGCTGTGGTTATATATAAATGCCCCATTTGATTGCGTCACCTCCTCTTTCTCCCCCGGTGCAGTTGTCTGTTACCAGACTGACCGCGACGAGCTGCGCAGACGTGTCATCCAATGGCTGGAGGCCGAGATCATCCCTGATGGCTGGTTCGCCAAGGGCAGCAACTACAGTGAGATCCTGGACAGATACTTCAAGGTAAGAGGATTGTGAAGCGCCAGACACCGGTGTCCACCATCTCCATGTTATTTGTACAATGAAAGAAAATCCCATTGTGGGACTCTTTACATGTTCATATAAATAATAATGGATTTGGGGATCAACAAGTGCAATATATTACAGAGAGAGAATGTCAGTTATACAAAGTGTCAGACTTCACTCTTATGTGGTAACGCCACATGTGTACAGGACACGTGTGTTACAGTGCCGGCTTGTAATACCCATCATCCTCGGCACTAGTTGTCTGGGAGATGGAGAATTTATTTTAAGGTGGACTTGCTGACTTTTTATTCTCTAGACCGGTGTTTAGCAACCCAGATAGGCCATGATTTAGGTTTAATAAAGTCTCTGATTGCCTCACTTGTGTTTGCGCAATGTTGAACCTAAATCATGGCCGGTCTGGGGGTGCATGAGGACAGGGTTAGGAAACACTGCTCTAAATGATTATCTACCTGAAGAAGTCTTGGTCCCCTGGTCTCCTATCCGTGTTCATCAGTACATTACACGTAGATTACAAAGGGTTTGTTTATCATCATTTGGGGCTAGATCCCCATTTCTCTGGCGTTTTCTCCCCATAACATTGTATATCTTCTAAAGGAAACTGAAGACATATCTATTTTATTTCTAGTTTTTATTGTTTTTTTTTATATTATTTCTATTAATAATGATAATAATAATAAATTAATACAAATTATAATATTTGTATTTATAATTTTTATTGATTTATTAGTAGTAATAGTTGTAGTAATAATAATAATAATAATAAATAAAAAACCTTTGTTCATATGATGATTTTAATTACACATTTGTCCACTAGGTGGCAGTGTGTATTAATGTACGCTGTAGTATTACGTCATGGCGCTCCAAAAGTCTTAAATAGCCACCAACACAATTAAAGCTCTATTAGTCTCGTTATATACAGTAAAGATTTTTTACTATGTTTTACTGCGCCTGATATCCCTAGAGTTTGTGTCTGCATACGGTGCAGAGGGCAGACCCTTACAGGGACTATTTATTTGATTTTAGACAGTAAAACAGAGCTTATATGCACTTAGAATAAAATAAAGTACATAAAAGTAAATAAATACGCAGGGATGTTATATACCCGTAATATCCAGAAACCTTTCATATCCCTTTAATTAAATTAAAGGGATCGGCTTCTTTAAACCAGCCCCAGAACCGATCCCCCTCATCAGGAGGGCAGGGCTGGTGGGGATCCAGGGGAATTAATATAAAGTGACTGGGACTTCAGCCTTATTGGCATTGCCATGGTGATGGCAGCTGGCATGTACTGGCACCGCGTGGTGCTAATTCCTGACAGTCCAGAGCATGTTATTAACCCATTCACGGTCAGAGGGCTTGCCGTGCATTGGAGAGCGTTGTGTGTTGGACAGTGTAACAACTGAAGGCACAAACATTGCAATATTTGACAGACTCTTGTCTGGTTTATCTGTAGCCTGAGGGGTGTGCTCGTACGAGTGGAGGGAAGAGAGTGAGGTGAAGTGCTTCTGTAATATAATTGGATCTTAGTGAATCTAACAGATGCTCAGAAGCAGACAGCCCACTATGGCCAATGCAAGCCCTGCTCCTACAGGAATGTAAACACCCCTCACACAGAGGGTGCCTGGAGGCATCCACACTAAATCCTGCTAATTATGCTCACAAATCCCAGATTTTCTTACATAATAATATTTATAATATAATTAATACTATTCTGTTATTATTGGTAGTACTATGATTTTGAGAAGGAACATCCCCGAGAATCCAAGATAAATTAGCATAAAATTCATAATCAGTTGTGGTCCATCAGTGGCAGGTGACTTGGAGACTTGGCGGTCTCTTTTGACTGCAACGTTACACTATATACAGATAATTTCCCAACTGACGTCATCCACATTCTAATGGCGCCATTTTAGGTTTGGTCGCACTCTGTTAGAGCGCTCACTCAGTGTCCACTCTCTCACCCGCAGAGTTACGATGATGGAGACTCTCGCCTGGACTCCTCCGAGTTCCTGAAGTTCCTTGAACAGAATCAGACCGCCATCAACATCACCACCTACATGGACCAGGAGACCAACAAGATCCTCAAGTAAGTGAGAGAGAGGTGGGGATAGCCGGTAAGAGACAGTCAGTGTGAGAGGTGGGGATAGCAGGTAAGAGACAGTCAGTGTCAGAGAGAGAGGGTGGGGATAGGAGGTAAGAGACAGTCACTGTGAGAGAGAGGTGGGGATAGCAGGTACGAGACAGTCACTGTGAGAGAGAGGTGGGGATAGCAGGTAAGAGACAGTCAGTGTGAGAGAGAGGTGGGGATAGCCGGTAAGAGACAGTCAGTGTGAGAGAGAGGGTGGGATAGCCGGTAAGAGACAGGCAGTGTGAGAGAGAGGGTGGGATAGCCGGTAAGAGACAGTCAGTGTGAGAGAGAGGGTGGGATAGCCGGTAAGAGACAGTCAGTGTGAGAGAGAAGGTGGGGATAGCCGGTAAGAGACAGTCAGTGTGAGAGAGAGGGTGGGGATAGCAGGTAAGAGACAGTCAGTGTTAGAGAGAGGTGGGGATAGCAGGTAAGAGACAGTCAGTGTGAGAGAGAGGTGGGGATAGTCGGTAAGAGACATTCACTGTGAGAGAGAGGGTGGGATAGCCGGTAAGAGACAGTCAGTGTTAGAGAGAGGTGGGGCTAGCAGGTAAGAGACAGTCAGTGTGAGAGAGAGAGGTGGGGATAGCAGGTAAGAGACAGTCAGTGTGAGAGAGAGAGGTGGGGATAGCCGGTAAGAGACAGTCAGTGTTAGAGAGAGGTGGGTCTAGCAGGTAAGAGACAGTCAGTGTGAGAGAGAGGTGGGGATAGCTGGTAAGAGACAGTCAGTGTGCGAGAGAGGGTGGGATAGCAGGTAAGAGACAGTCAGTGTGAGAGAGAGAGGGCAGGGATAGCAGGTAAGAGACAGTCAGTGTGAGAGAAAGGTGGGGATAGCCGGTAAGAGACAGTCAGTGTGAGAGAGAGGTGGGGATAGCAGGTAAGAGACAGTCAGTGTGAGAGAGAGAGGGTGGGGATAGCCGGCAAGAGACAGTCAGTGTGAGAGAGAGGTGGGGAAAGCAGGTAAGAGACAGTCAGTGTGAGAGAGAGGTGGGGAAAGCAGGTAAGAGACAGTCAGTGTGAGAGAGAGGTGGGGATAGCAGGTAAGAGACAGTCAGTGTGAGAGAGAGGTGGGGAAAGCAGGTAAGAGACAGTCAGTGTTAGAGAGAGGTGGGTCTAGCAGGTAAGAGACAGTCAGTGTGAGAGAGAGGTGGGGATAGCTGGTAAGAGACAGTCAGTGTGAGAGAGAGGGTGGGATAGCCGGTAAGAGACAGTCAGTGTGAGAGAGAGGGTGGGATAGCCGGTAAGAGACAGTCAGTGTGAGAGAGAAGGTGGGGATAGCCGGTAAGAGACAGTCAGTGTGAGAGAGAGGGTGGGGATAGCAGGTAAGAGACAGTCAGTGTTAGAGAGAGGTGGGGATAGCAGGTAAGAGACAGTCAGTGTGAGAGAGAGGTGGGGATAGTCGGTAAGAGACATTCACTGTGAGAGAGAGGGTGGGATAGCCGGTAAGAGACAGTCAGTGTTAGAGAGAGGTGGGGCTAGCAGGTAAGAGACAGTCAGTGTGAGAGAGAGAGGTGGGGATAGCAGGTAAGAGACAGTCAGTGTGAGAGAGAGAGGTGGGGATAGCCGGTAAGAGACAGTCAGTGTGAGAGAGAGGTGGGGATAGCAGGTAAGAGACAGTCAGTGTGAGAGAGAGGTGGGGAAAGCAGGTAAGAGACAGTCAGTGTGAGAGAGAGGTGGGGATAGCAGGTAAGAGACAGTCAGTGTGCGAGAGAGGGTGGGGATAGCCAGTAAGAGACAGTCAGTGTGAGAGAGAGGTGGGGAAAGCAGGTAAGAGACAGTCAGTGTGAGAGAGAGGTGGGGAAAGCAGGTAAGAGACAGTCAGTGTGAGAGAGAGGTGGGGATAGCCGGTAAGAGACAGTCAGTGTGAGAGAGAGGTGGGGATAGCAGGTAAGAGACAGTCAGTGTGAGAGAGAGGGTGGGGATAGCCGGCAAGAGACAGTCAGTGTGAGAGAGAGGTGGGGATAGCAGGTAAGAGACAGTCACTGTGAGAGAGAGGTGGGGATAGCAGGTACGAGACAGTCACTGTGAGAGAGAGGTGGGGATAGCAGGTAAGAGACAGTCAGTGTGAGAGAGAGGTGGGGATAGCCGGTAAGAGACAGTCAGTGTGAGAGAGAGGGTGGGATAGCCGGTAAGAGACAGGCAGTGTGAGAGAGAGGGTGGGATAGCCGGTAAGAGACAGTCAGTGTGAGAGAGAGGGTGGGATAGCCGGTAAGAGACAGTCAGTGTGAGAGAGAAGGTGGGGATAGCCGGTAAGAGACAGTCAGTGTGAGAGAGAGGGTGGGGATAGCAGGTAAGAGACAGTCAGTGTTAGAGAGAGGTGGGGATAGCAGGTAAGAGACAGTCAGTGTGAGAGAGAGGTGGGGATAGTCGGTAAGAGACATTCACTGTGAGAGAGAGGGTGGGATAGCCGGTAAGAGACAGTCAGTGTTAGAGAGAGGTGGGGCTAGCAGGTAAGAGACAGTCAGTGTGAGAGAGAGAGGTGGGGATAGCAGGTAAGAGACAGTCAGTGTGAGAGAGAGAGGTGGGGATAGCCGGTAAGAGACAGTCAGTGTTAGAGAGAGGTGGGTCTAGCAGGTAAGAGACAGTCAGTGTGAGAGAGAGGTGGGGATAGCTGGTAAGAGACAGTCAGTGTGCGAGAGAGGGTGGGATAGCAGGTAAGAGACAGTCAGTGTGAGAGAGAGAGGGCAGGGATAGCAGGTAAGAGACAGTCAGTGTGAGAGAAAGGTGGGGATAGCCGGTAAGAGACAGTCAGTGTGAGAGAGAGGTGGGGATAGCAGGTAAGAGACAGTCAGTGTGAGAGAGAGAGGGTGGGGATAGCCGGCAAGAGACAGTCAGTGTGAGAGAGAGGTGGGGAAAGCAGGTAAGAGACAGTCAGTGTGAGAGAGAGGTGGGGAAAGCAGGTAAGAGACAGTCAGTGTGAGAGAGAGGTGGGGATAGCAGGTAAGAGACAGTCAGTGTGAGAGAGAGGTGGGGAAAGCAGGTAAGAGACAGTCAGTGTGAGAGAGAGGTGGGGATAGCAGGTAAGAGACAGTCAGTGTGCGAGAGAGGGTGGGGATAGCCAGTAAGAGACAGTCAGTGTGAGAGAGAGGTGGGGAAAGCAGGTAAGAGACAGTCAGTGTGAGAGAGAGGTGGGGAAAGCAGGTAAGAGACAGTCAGTGTGAGAGAGAGGTGGGGATAGCCGGTAAGAGACAGTCAGTGTGAGAGAGAGGTGGGGATAGCAGGTAAGAGACAGTCAGTGTGAGAGAGAGAGGGTGGGGATAGCCGGCAAGAGACAGTCAGTGTGAGAGAGAGGTGGGGATAGCAGGTAAGAGACAGTCAGTGTGAGAGAGAGGTGGGGAAAGCAGGTAAGAGACAGTCAGTGTGAGAGAGAGGTGGGGATAGCAGGTAAGAGACAGTCAGTGTGAGAGAGAGGTGGGGAAAGCAGGTAAGAGACAGTCAGTGTGAGAGAGAGGGTGGGGATAGCGGGTAAGAGACAGTCAGTGTGAGAGAGAGGTGGGGATAGCAGGTAAGAGACAGTCAGTGTGAGAGAGAGGTGGGGAAAGCAGGTAAGAGACAGTCAGTGTGAGAGAGAGGGTGGGGATAGCGGGTAAGAGACAGTCAGTGTGAGAGGCGGAGGATACTGAATCTACTTGATTGAGATGGAGGATGAGGATACACAGGGAGAGAGACTGCAAACACTCCATGAGAGCGAGACTGCAGTCTTTCAGTGAGACACCCGGTGATACTGTCTGGCTCCTAACCCCGGTCTGTCCCTCAGGGGCCTGTGTGTGGAGGCTCTCATCGAGCTGTCTGATGAGAACGCAGACTGGAAGCTGAGCTTCAACGAGTTCCTGAAGTGCCTGAACCCCAACTTCCAGCCCCCCGAGAAAAGTAAGCACCCCAAGATGTGTCCTTCCTGTTACACAAACTGCTTGTGTAACAATTCTTTTCTTGGCTATACCTCGGCCAGTTGGTGGAGGCAGTAACCGATTCTCCATAGAGCTCCATAACTCAGCTGGTGCCGTTTCCTGACACGCCCTAATTAGAGTGAATTAGAAAGGGGCGTGGCATTGTTGACAAAAGAGTTTACACAGGAATTAAAAGAACAGGTTTTAACCCTTGCAGAACTCATTGGTTTAACCCTTGCTTAACTAGTTGGCCTCTTATTACCTTGCCTAGAATAACTCAATCTGAAGGGAAGACCCGTCTTTTATCGATATTTAGATTTAAGTAAATAAATAAATAGCACTTTTGTGTTCACATTTGAATGTCTAAAACAAGTTAAAAAAACTTGTGTCATGCCCAGAATTCCAAGAAATACAGTTATTACACTGCATTCTGGGAACCATGGCAAATGTGCCCACAAAGGATTCGCTCTTGTAATCCATAACCATATTAAACATGGCGTCCCTTAATCATATGCCCACTGTATCACACAGCTTTGAGCAAAGCTACTGTTGGATTATACACAAGCTAGGAATCCCAGCCATTTCAAGGTTACTGCCTCTCATCAGCGTGGGGCCGGTTACTTCGCTTGTGGAGTGGATTAGAAAGGCCGACGATAACCTGGGGGGGGGGGGGGGTGGTAAGTTGGGTGGGATTCATTTCCTAGGACTTGAAGCTAATAAACTTTTTTATTTTTTTGTGCAGAATGTGCATTGGAAGACGAGACCTATGAGGATGGTGCCGAGACCCAGGTGCAATGTAACCGATGTGTGTGCGCTTGTGGAAACTGGGTGTGCACCGCCATGTCCTGCGAAGGTACGAGAGGCTAGAGACTAACAGGGGCTTTGTGGTGGGCTTATACAGGTCTCACACTGCTTATATATACAACATGCATGTATATATTGTGTATACACATGTACTTAAAGGTACATAGAAGTATCCTGGATTATGATGAATCTGACAGAGGAGAATCAATTGCATGAAAAAATTTGCATAAAATTCATAATTAGCTGTGGCCAATCAGAGGCAGGTACAACAATGTATCTGTTTAGCACACAAAACTGATAACCAAATCCTGTCATTTACAGGGAAGGATGCGCAGCCAGAGGAGGATATGACCAGATACGTGGAGGAGCTGAAAAAGCATCAGGTGAGGATGAGCAGCACAAATCGCTCTGCTGCTGTGCAACTGACATATATAAACCGCTCTGCTACTGAGTCCTGCAACATATGCAAACGCAGACTCTGTAGTGCTGGATGCACAGTGTAGTGTCCTAGCCTATAAGGGGGCATTTCCCATGTTTCAGAATGGTGCTGAGACATGGTCACTGATTGGTTAGTATGAGACACAGCACACCCAGTACTACAGAGTCTGTGTATTCATGAGCTGTGAGTGCTCCTCATTGACATATGCACCTTCTTTCCCTCCCTACAGGAAACAGCTGAGAAATCCAAGAAAGTGAATACCAAGGACATCTAATGTCGCAGCGTTGGATTCCCTGCGCCGCTCTGAGCTCCGCCTCTCTGCGGGCACCATTAGTCTATAGGAACAGGCAGGGGAATCTTATTTACAAAGAAAAATAAATATGTTTGTAGGGCATAGGTGCAACCAGAGGGGAGGGGGCTTTGGGGTACAGCCCCCCAAGGAATGATTCGTCACTTCATTACCATGTGGCTTGTAGCCACTTTTCTGTATGTTTCCCTATGTAATGCAATGAGGCACTCAGAAGTTGTGTTTCCACGTGGTGCAGATGGCGATATAAACTCACGAAACATGCCACTTGTCAATCATTGCCAATCAATAATATCTACTGTATTGTATAATATCTACTGTAATTTAATTTAAAGCAGTACAACACCATAATGCATCATGGGCAAGTCATCTTACAAAACATAACTGCTTAAATGTATGGCAGACCATTAAACCCCTACTGGCTCCATTGGACGATCACTTGAGGCTCCATTGAATGCCCACTTGAGGATTCATTGAAGACACACCTGAGGCTCCACTGAACACATACTTGAGGCCCCATTGTTTTGTAACTTAAGTTGCCATATTCCACCCCCTCCTGAGTGCCTTATTGCCGCCCCACTGTTCCCTTCATAATCAGTGGACGCCTCACTTGTCCTGTTGTGTCCATGTTATAACGTTGGATGGCATTCAGGTTGTGCAATGATGTGGTGGTTTTTGGTGGTGCAAGAGATGTGCACTGGACACTCTTATCCTGGCCTTGGTAAGGATGTCCTGACCAACAGTCATGAAGGTCGCATTGGTATATTTACTTTGTTGCTCTGTGGTTCCTAATTCTGGACGTGGCCACGTCAGGCCAGATTTTAGGAACTTACATGGATAAGACGACATCGCCTGGCATTGGCCTTCGAGAAATGGAAACCATACAGTTAGTCTAAGGTGGTTTCTTCTACTTTACCATGGCTAGGGCCAGAATGTATTGTGATTAACCCTGATTGTGCTGATGGGCCAACTTTCACAACATTTTATACCAAACCCAACTTTATTGAAGCTTGAAATTCACTGATATGGCACCACAGAGGGTAATCCCCCCCCCCAAAAAATGAACTTCCCTCTTTTTAGACTCCCCTCACCAAGACGTTACGGTGCTATGTTTATGGGATACAAACAGGCCCAGACTGTATTTTTTGGTTTCTTCACTTGTTTTTATAATTAGTATTTAGATGTGTACTTGTCAGTGTAGTGATATTATTTTATATTTTAGATACCCCAGCATCCTGTCTTGTTATTACAATACTGTGTTTGGGCTTTGCAGGGAGAGGGCACAAAGGGCGCTGGTAACAGAATGATGGATGGCGTATGTCCATGGCCACATAATACTTTACAAGGGCAATTAGGGACACTGTGAGTTCAGTAGAGGACGGAAGGTGATGAAAAGAATACCTGAAACTTGTTTTACACGGGTCGGCTTAGATTAAAGCGTTAGACCCCACAGTCTGGAAATTGAAACATCTTATTAGAACAGAAGCCATGACCTAATGAGTAATTGTCTTTTTTAGGCCAGGTGTAATTGAACCTTCTTTGAACTAGGTCGGAGTTTGTAGTTAAATGATTTACAACAGTCATCATGTCCGTCCCCAAAATCTCCATCCCCCAAATATTCCCATATTGTTTCCAGCTAGTTTCAGAGAGGTTCAATCATAGGTCTGAAACCGAAGCCCATTTGTAGGCACGTGTTTGGTGAAACCCTTATTTAACTAGCCATGAAGTTGGCTCCAATCTGGTGCAAATGACTTATCCGTTCAAAAAAAAATTCTCAGACGTGCTTTGCAAGTATTTGTGGTCGATGAAGCTTAGGTAGGTGTGAAACGCGGCAGGTATAAGATCTGATATTTCTGTACCGCTCTCATTGATTCCCTGTATCAGTATTCATTGCTTATATTTCACCTTCCATATTTGTTTTTATATTTGTTCATTTTTTTTAATTCTATACCAACCAAATAAAATAAAAAAACTATAAAACCTCACTGTGTGTAACTAATATTACTTATACATGTGTGTGTCATTGGCTCAGTAATGTGAAGTATTCCTGTGTGCAGAACCCTAGACATGGAAACGCAGAGTACGAAGCCCATGATTTACTCTCCTCCAGCGTACTAAATATTGAGCATTTCCCTTAAGATCTCAATAAATATCATCACTGGTTATTTGTAATTATGTTAGTAGCTTTTCCATTGAATTTTCCATTGAGTTATAAATCAAGGTGCACTCCTTAATGATATTAATGTCTTCCTTCAGATCTCGTTTTTAGCCTTCAAAAAATATCTTCTACATCACTACCTTGTTATGGTGAAGTGGCTTGTGCAACTCAATGAAGATGTGAGCTAAACCATATAGGTTCACCCAAGACTTGCAGGTCACAGCAAATGGTTGTCCACTGGAGAAGGAATTTCCACCCACTCAAGCAAGAAAACCTTATGGATAAGCACAACCAGATACATATAATTTGAGCCTGGTGTACTGCAGCCCATAGGGTCACTGAGAGTCGGACACAACTGACAACAAAAATGTTTCCAAAGGAGATTGGCAGATTGGTCCTAGGCAGACCTCAAGGCAGCATATGGCTTAAAGGAATATCATATGGTGGTAGAACTGAGGAACAAACACTATCTTGACCAAGAGTCACTACTGAGGACTCCACTAACCACATCCTCCTCCCATTCTCGTGCCTCAATCTTCTGCCTTTTATTTTTTTGCTTCTTTTCCCTCCCATCTAAACATATTGAGCAGCGATTACAGTTTGGTCAATACCAGCCCTGTAGGCCAAACTGATGCCCGGGTGACAATGGCACGATGAATCATTAGCTTTGGGATGTTCTGCAAGGTCTTAGTAGGGTCATGGTTTGTGACATGAAAGTGTTTTGGATCAAATGTACTGATTGTTGGACCAGTTTGGCTCAATAGCGAAGTAGCTTTCCCTGAAACCCCCGTGAAACTATTCTAACCTATAGATTATGTATTTAATGCAATAAATCATAACATTTTTAAAGATATTCTTTGAAATTAAGTATAAAACACTCTTATTAATGTACATTTGGGACTTTGGTGTCCCTTCACAAAACTTTATTGTGTCCGATCACCATTGGAGAAACACATATTGGTCAGTCTGTGGTGACCAGTGGCAAGGTGGGATACTCTGTATGTGTCACCAGCCAAATCCCTAACACTTGTGAATGTCCAGCTTTAGTATCTCTACTTGGAGTATGTAGAAGATGGACATATTGGCCATTTGTGTGTCTGATGGATTGGACATGAAGCCAAGTTGAAGCTCTAGAGCAGAACAACTGAGCACCACCGACCAGTTGCTGCAGCTCTAAATATTATATATTGTGGGATGGTACAGTTGCTCCACTGGTTGCACTCTCTACATGATTCATCTTTTGTAGTGAACCCAATAACAGCTGATTACTTCCAGCAGATGGAGGTGGAGGGCTCAGATACTGATTTATTACCTTTGTTCAGTGACAGGCACTTATTTCTCTTGAAGGGCGTCCCAAGGGAGACCCTATAGTTGTCCACATGCCTTGTTTGGTTGACCTATAGGTGTCAGGAGTTGGAACTAACCTTCAAAGACACAAGCAAACCTATGCTTATTTGTGTACGGGTGCAGCAGGTGCAAAGCACCAGGGCCCGAAACAGGGTAATGGGGCCATCTGTGAACGGAGATTTTTAGTAAGTTAGGCAAAAAGACAGATAAGTATTTGTATTAAAATATCAGCTTATCACTATAAGGGTAATCAGAACACCTGCATGTATCTTTGGCGTTTTATAGACCCCCTATAGGCACCCACTTTGTAAAAAAAATATAATTCATTACTCATTATTCAATTACTAATTAATTGTTTTGGTGCTCTAGTTAGCAAGAGTATGCTTGTATGTTTCTGCGATTGCAAAACAATATCCCCCAATGCCATCATGCAGTCACATCCTCTCGCCCACACTTATCAACCACCCTGAGCTGCAATTTAGCATATGGAGGCACACTTTAGCATAAAGGAACCTCACAAACAATACGAAATACATTGTTTATTGTACAGGAAAATGGCTAACGCAATGTGCAGACAATTTGTAATACTCTGTAAAATTTAAGAAATTTGGTTTTGGGTGACGGTGCCTTGAGGATGATTCCCAGTACTGAAACAGCATCCAAGATGAGTTATAGTAGCTAGGAACGATGAATTGAAATCATGGTGCTGGTCCAAGGATGTGGCAGGTAGAACTAGGGGAGACAAGGTACACATTTGGGTCAAAGCTGGGGAATGGTGATAAGGTAAACAAAATGTCACAAAAGAGATCAATGTGTAACACAGCAAAAGACTCTAAAGAGGACGTCTAAGATGGCGCCAGTATAAGCCCATTGGATACACTAATTGGTTCTGATGTACCACTGCACATCTCATCATGTCTTCTGATGCGTTTGGCAACATGTTGTAATAAGCTGACCGGACCTGAAAAAACAGGAAAGCATATTTTATATATATATATGTAGTTAAATAAAATGTGACCTGTGCACAGTTATAGACTATTTGGCTTTGACAAAAATCCTGGCTACTCCAAGATAACTATCCAAAAACCACTCCCAGGCAGAGGCGGAGCTACCGCCGGTGTAATGCACCAGGACCTTCCTCTGAGGAGCCCAGTGCAGTTTCCCCCACCCCAGTACATGCCCCTCTGGGCTCCACCTACGTCTTCTCTGCCTCACGACACCCCCTATTAATCTTCTTTTGTGGGCAGGTAATCCCCAATGACGGCATGTGTGTGTGACATCATTTGTGATTCCCTACCCCGACCAGAACAAGAGGGGGGTTCAGTAAGGATGAGAGGGCACAAGGGGGATACAGGGGGTTATGGGAGGGGTGAGTGAGCCCAACACTACAGAAACAAAAATGTAATATAAAGTATTTACTCTGACGGACTAATAAACTATATAATATACTAGCGAATTGTCCGTCAAAAAATGACGGCAATGAAATTGTAAGGTAGCTAATGCTGTTTGGTGTGTAATAATGAAATATATAAAGAATATACTTTACGTATTTCGAAGCATTGTGTTGAAGAGCTGGCAATCTGTTTTGAGGTTGCTGCAGCATTAGTGGTGTGGAGCTGCTGTGTAAGCGTGCTGAATGTGTGCAGTGTAATAGTGTGCGTGCGCGAGACCAAACCGTTAGCGTAGTGGTGTACTTCCGCATTGGCGTTATCTGTGGTATGCGTCTTTGCGGATTATGCGTCAGGGTTTCGTGGTGTTTTTCGAGTTTCGTGTGGTGTTTTGCGAGTGTGTTGTGGTGTTTTGCGTGTTTAGAGTGCTGTAGCCTCGTTTTCGTTTTTTCGGCGGCCATTTTTTCTCTCGCTTACCGATTTTATTAGTGTCTAAACTCTTTTATTTTTATTTAAATGAAGGTGTAACTTGTTTTTTTGAGGTGCTGGATGGTTCCTCTTGCTGTAGGTAAGTTTTTTATGTGTGTGTTGTGTGTATTTATTGTGTTGTAAATGTTTGTATGTCGGCGTGTTGCGTCCGAGGTTTGCAAGGTCGTAATGTCTGGTAACGTGTCTCGTATGGTGTTTGCGTGTGTTTTTAATTTTGTAACGTTCGCGAGTTGCGTCCGAGTGTTGCGAGGCCGTAATGTGTGTGAACGTGTGTCGTATGTTGTTTGCGAGTGTCGTAATGTGTGTGTCGTGCTGTTTGGGTTGCGACGTGAAGTTTGCAAGGATCGCAGTTGCTGGCATGGAGCGCGTACGGCGCTCCATGCCAGCAACTGCGGCTTTCGCTTTGCGAGGTCCTCAGGTGCTGGCATGGAGCGCCTTCGGCCATTCGCGAGGGCCGCGGGCTCGCTACGCAAGCCCGCAGCGTTAGCAACAACTCGTACGCTCACAACTATATATGTGATTAATAAATGAATATACTTTACCTAATTTGAAGCATTGTGTTGAAGAGCTGGCAATGTGTTTTGATGTTGCTGCAGCATTAGTGATGTGGAGCTGCTGTGTAAGCGTGCTGAATGTGTGCAGTGGAATAGTGTGCGTGCGCGAGGCGAAACCATTAGCGTGGTTGTGTACTTCCGCATTAGCGTAAAATGGCGGGTAATTTGTGGTATGCATCTTAGCGGATTATCCGTAGTTCGTTTGTGTTGTTTTGTGAGTTTCTTGTGGTGTTTTGCGTGGTTAGAGTGCTGTAGCCTCGTTTTCGTTTTTTTTTTTTTTTTTTTTTTTTTTTTTATTGATTTTTATTAGACAGGTCAGACATATAACATAGTACACCAAAAACATTAGAAGTGATAAATAGGAATTAACAATAAACGTATTTCACATATTTGGTTTCCAGTGTGTCCTCTGCCTGTCCAAAACTCCTCTCCCTTTTCCGTTTTTCTGGTATTATAATAGCTGATATTAGCTTTTAAATAACTTAAGGCTAACGAGAAAACTATATTTAATGAAGTCCCATAACTATGGGAACAATATGATGAACTTGGATTCCTGACCAATTGTTGTTTTGAGCTTGGTTGGTAGCATCTAATAGAAAGATTATTCTGTGTTTAGGTTACTGTGTGGGCTAATGATGTTGGGTAAATTAAGACCACTACTACTATGGATCCCCTAGTAGCTCCTTTGTAGGGAGAAGTGTCACTCACCCTATTCATCTGCCGCGTCTTGTCTCCCAGGCGGCCCAGCAGGAGGCCCAGCGCTTGTAGTTATGGTCAACCTCTGCGGACAAAATGCTCATGGATCGAACGAACTCAATTTTGTTTAAGACTACTTCAAATGTTGGGGTGGGTGATTTCCAGTGGGCGGCTACTACTATCCTAACTGCTAGGAAAATTTGGTTAGTTAGGAATTGTTCTGAGTTGGACATCCCTTCTACCGGTAATCCTAGGATGGCCTCTTCTGGTCTCATGGGATAGCATTGACCCCATAGTTTCTCCAGGGTTTTGTAGGTGTCCACCCATGTGTGTCTAATCATAGGGCATTCCCATAATTTATGGATTAGAGTCCCTTTTTGGTTGCAGCCCCTTTCGCATATGTCACTTATTGTCTGGTTCCCTATGTGCATTCTTACTGGGGTTAGGTACCACCTCATAATAACTTTATAGGAGTTTTCTTTCATAATTACGTTAAGTGATGTGTTTTTGGCTTGTTTCCGAATACTATTCCATTGGTCTCTGTCTAAATTTATGTTGAGGTCAGCTTCCCATGCTGATTCATAGTGTAATTTAGGGGGAGTGACTAAATCGCTTAAATGGTTATATATTGTGGAGATGTTTCCTTTCCCTCCCGGGAATTTAATGCAACATTTTTCGAATAAGGATATATTTTGCCCTCCTTTATTCTTAGTGATGTGATTTAATCTTTGGTTTATAGCGATTAGGTTAAGCCATTCCCCCGGAGGAAGGGGTTTGTCTTCTAGGAATGCGGTGGTGGACCATTTTTGATTAACAACCGGTAAATCTGCCGCAATTGAGCAATTATTATCAATCCACCATCTGTATTGAGCATTAGAGTTTATTTTGGGGTTAGTTGAAAGTGGCCATAGAGGGCTGAGCCCTGACTCCTGGCCCAGCAGTCTGTTCCTCTTATTTATATCTTTCCATAGGGAAATTGAATGCCTCACACTTGATGGAATTGATTGGGGTAACTTGAAGCCCTGCTGGGTTGAGAGCCATAGTAACTGACGCATGATTAAATCATTGGACCCTAGTATGTGTTTTTCTAATTGAACCCATACCGGGGGGGAGTCCCTGACATACCACTTAACTAGTTGTGCTAATCTAGCAGCTTTAAAGTACCTGGAAATGTCTGGAAATCCGAGCCCACCATCCTTCTTAGTCGCGGTAGTTGTTTCTCTGTTTATTCTAGGTTTTTTATTGTTCCACAGAAAACTCATTAGTAATTTCTGTATTTTTTTCAAGTCTATCGCTAAAATCGAGATAGGTAAGGTCCGAAAAAGGTAGAGCAGTTTGGGGAGTACGTTCATTTTGACAGCATGTAGCTTTCCTAACCACGAAATCTTTAGTTCTGACCACCTGTGCAGGTCCCTAGTTAATTGTTTAAAGAGGGTTGGGTAGTTTGCTTCATATAGGGTCTTAGTTGATTTTGTAATTTGTACGCCTAGGTAGTTGATAGAATTCGGGGCCCATTTTATTGGGAAGTTATTGGCAAGTAGTTTTTCCGTGGTGGGAAGAAGTGATATATTAAGGGCTATGCTTTTACTTGTGTTAATTTTGAATCCTGACAGTGGGCCAAATTGAGACAAAAGTTTGAATAGATTAGGTAGACTAACCAGGGGGTTTGATATTGTTAGTAGGATATCATCGGCAAAAAGGCTAATTTTATGATCTGTCGGGCCGACCCGTATACCCGATATGTCAGTGTGCTGACGAATGGCAATTGCTAGGGGCTCTATACTGAGGGCGAACAGCAATGGTGATAGAGGGCACCCCTGTCTTGTCCCCCTTGTGATGTTGAATTTTAGTGAATTGTGTCCTTGGTATGTAACTTGTGCGGTTGGTTCCGAGTATAATGTCGCGATGCTTCGCAGAAAACCTTCCGGAATTCCGAATTTGTTCAGTGTGGCGTTCATAAATGTCCAATCTAACCTATCAAATGCCTTCTCGGCATCAAGCGCCAACAACATAGCGCGGCCTTCATTACTTTTGGTTATGTCAATAAGGTCAACAATTTTTCTGGTATTGTCTGGCGCTTCTCTCCCCTTAATGAACCCTACTTGGTCTGGATGTACCACTTCAGGTAACAGATTCGCTAGTCTTGACGCTAAGATTTTGGTGTATATTTTTAAATCTGTGTTGATCAGAGATATTGGTCTATAGCTAGCACATTGGGATGGGTCTTTCCCCGGTTTAGGAATCAGTATTATTTTAGCTTCTAAGAATTCCGGTTTAATTTTTTCACCAGCTAAGAAGCTGTTAAATAGCTTATGTAAGGTGGGGCTAAGTAGATCGCTCATATGTTTGTAGTAGAGGTTGGAATAGCCATCTGGCCCTGGGGCCCCGTGTGCCTTTGTGGATTGGATCGCATCCTGTATTTCTTCGACCGAGATGGGCTCTAAGAGTGATTTAGCTTTGATAGAGTCTAATTGGGGTATATTTAAGTTATTTAGTGTATTTTCAATTTCTAGTTTGTGGGTTGGGGTGCCTGATTCGGGTGTTTTGCTGTAAAGGTCCGCATAAAATTGTCTGAATTCGTTTACTATTTGATCTGGTTTAAAAACTGTCTGTCTATTTTTGGTGATTATTTTGGCTATGAATGAGTTTGCTCTTTTTTCTTTTAGTCTCGTGGCCAGCATTCTATCGGGCTTGTTTGCGTATCTGAAGAATTTAGCTTCAGTTCGCTGTAGGATATGGACCATTTTCCCTCTTAAAATAGTGTTTAGTTCTTGTTTGTAACTTAGTATCTTCTCATGGGTATGTCGTGATTTATCTTTAACAAATAGTTTCTGTGCTTCAGCAATTTTCTGGTTTAGAAGTAAGATTTGTGCTTGGTCTTTTTTCTTTTTGATTGAACTAATTTGTATACAGACTCCCCTGATCACTGCCTTGTGAGCTGCCCAAATTCCATCTATGTCTATCTCCCCTACTGTATTGAGGTCAAGATAATCTACGATTGCAGTTCTGACCTTATCTCGTGTGATAGGGTCGTTCAGTATACTGGGATTTAATGACCACCTTGGGTTATTTCCTTTCGGTAGGAGATTATTCATGGAGATTTTGACTAGATCGTGGTCCGACCATGCTATGGGGCAGATAGAGGCCTCAGTTAGGTTCCCTGTAATGTTCTGTGGGATCAGGATATAGTCTATTCTGGAGAGCGAACCATGTCTGGCGGAAAAAAATGTGTATTCCCTTTCTGTGGGGTTCATGTTTCTCCAGGTATCAATCATGCAGTTTGATTTTAGGAGTTTTTTGAGAGCTTTGGTCGCTGTGGGGATTTTTTGTGAACCTAAATCGTTTGACTTGTCTTTGAGCGGGTCTAAGACCGCGTTCATGTCTCCTCCTATTATCTTAAGTCCGTCTTCCCAGCTATCTGTGAGTTTCTGTATTTTTTGAAAGAATGGCGTTTGATCTGTGTTCGGGGCGTAAATGTTCAAGAATGAAACCTTACGTTCGTGTATTGTCCCATGTACTGCTAAAAACCTGCCATCTTTATCTGTTTGAATTTTACTTAACTGAAAGTTGAGTCTTCTGTGGAACAAAATCGTGACTCCCTTTTGTTTGGTATCTGCGGTCGAATGGAATGCCTGAGTAAAGACTCCCCCCCAGTATTTTGGTAGTGCTTGTTTTCTAAAGTGAGTTTCCTGAATCATTACGATATCAAGATTTAGTTTTTGGTAATTTCTCAAGGCTACCCCCCTCTTGATTGGTTCGTTCAGACCATGAGCGTTGTGTGACGCAATGACAATGTCCATATTTCTTATTGAGGTGTATGACCTTTTGGTGTGTCTAAATGGCTATCTCACCTTTCTGGAAGCCTGTTACTTCGTTATCCTGTGCCTCCTGCTGGTTTCCGCCCGAAGACTGCTCAGCAGCTGGCTGTGTGGGAGAGTATCTGTACTCAAAGGAAAAAAGACAACAGAGTATGAGCCAAATTGCTTATACTTAAACTTTCGGAATTATAAAAACCTGGCTCAGTAATTAAGCAAGTTCCTACTTTTCCTCTAGTGGGGAACCCTAAGGTAATCCTGGGTAAGAAGTCTAAGTACTTGAGTCTGTTTGTGTGTCTTACTGTTGGTCAGGAAGGCTCTTAGTATGTTTGAACTTAATTGTGTTCCTTACTTAAATAAAGTGTGGTAATTTAAACTACTATGAGGAGAGCGTTTGCTGTCCTCTTCGTATTTTACTGGTGGGCCAGTTAGTGTCTCTAAACTGACACTGAATTGGTCCGCCTAAACTTTCCCTACTGTAGGGGTTTTTGGAAGTCTACGTGTTAGCGCCCGTAGGGACGCCTTCTAGGTGTGTGTTGCTTTTGCCTTTACGGCCTGGGTTAACTGTCTATAGTGTGTATTAGAACTTTCACTGGTGTGGGTGCTACCTTATTGGATCTACTCGTTTTCAGATTCAACTAGCTTTGGTTGTCAGAGTAGCATGAAAACAAGGAGAGAGAGAGAAGAAGAGAGAGGAAGATGAAGCAAAAAAAGACAAAAAAAACAGAGAAACAAAATAAGTGACAACTCATTGTAGTAAGTCTTTTTCTCCGTTCATGGGAGGACTCCTTCCTCTCGGGTTTTCTGTTGGTTGTAACTGCTCTCCGACAGTGACCTTGATGTTCCATTCCGCCAGCAAGTTAATGCCTTCCTCCAGTGTTCTGATGGTGAAGAATTTTCCCTCTTTGGATATATTGAGGCGAAAAGGGAAACCCCATGTATACCTCCATCCTTGAGCCAGGATACAGTCCAGAACCGGTTTCAGTTGTCTCCTTTTGGCAAGGGTAGTCGGGGCTAGATCAGAAAAAAGCAGCGGTGTGTGCCCCTCGATGGGAGGGATGCCTTTTCTTGCGGCCTTCATGAACATTTCTTTGGTGGAGTAGTAGTGGAATCTGGCAATGATGTCTCTTGGGCGCTCCTGTGGAGATGAACGGAATCCTAGGGCTCTGTGAAACCGATCCATTCTCAAGTTTTCTGGATGTATGTTTGGGAGGAGAAATTCACATAGATCGTTTAGGTATGCGTGTAGGTCCTTGACAGACTCCGGCACATTCCTCAGCCTTATGTTCTGTCGTCTAGATCTGTTTTCTAGATCTTCCTGTTGCAACTGTTGTCTAGATTGTTCCTCCTTCAAAGCCAAGATCTCCTCTGTTAGCTTGTTGTTATGTTGCATTATTTCCGAAATTTTAGTTTCCAGTTTTGTTGTTTTATCGTCCACCTTTTTAATTTCTGTGGTTAGTTCTGTTGTCACCTTCCGGATGTCTGATTTGACCTCCTCTCTGAAGTTGGATATTAGGTCTTTAAGGTCCTGGATGTCACTTTTAGTGCTAGGCGCTGACATTTCAGAGCTTGTTGCTGCGTGGACTGCGGCTGTGGGTGTTTTATTGGTGGGAGAACTTGCTGAAGATTTGGGTAGGCAGTAAGATTGGATCCCTTTATTGTTCTTTCTCGTGGCAACACCTGCCATCTCAGTGAGAGTATTGTAGATCAAGTTGTTGCCAGAGACCTGGTTTCACTTGGTTTGTCCCAGAGCAATTGTTAGCGTCCCTATATTGCTGGGCTTTTTGCTAGTTACATCTTTTTGGATTTATTAAAAGTTCTTGAACCGAAGTGGTCATAGCTTAAATGCTTATAGTTGAAAATTGAGCTTTGGTTGTCTCTTTTTACTTGCTTGGTGCTTTTGAACTTTGTCCACTAGGTGGTAGTAGAGTTCCACTAGTACAGTCTGTTACACAAGCAGGGATTCGGCCTGGAAACTAGCCTTGAAAAACAAATGGTTTTGTAATCCTGTTTGGTTGGTAAGTGAGCCATGTGCAGTGTACTTTTAATGTTCTGAGTCTAAGTAGACAGGTTGGGCTGGGTTGCTTGGACCCAGGGTATGGGGAGAGCTTTGATGGGGATATGTGGGTAAGGGGCCCCGGATTGCTTAATTTTTCTGGGGCTAATTTGCTTCTGATGCCCCCCTGGGTACCCCTTCCTTGGATCAGGGCTATCCTTTCCCCCCACAGCTCTATAGCCTCTCCCCTGTACCTGCTTATATATGTCCTCAGCAGTGCAGCTCCACACTCTCTCCCTCCAGGCTTCCAAGGGGAAAAGTTCAGCTGGGTAGGGATTCCATGCAGGGGACTCTTCCGATTTTATTGTTTTTTTTTAAGGTAATTTTGGGATCAATTTGTTCCCCTAGGTCTTCTGAGTTTAGTGATATTGTTTGTTGGTCACTCAGGGCATCTATAGGGGTCGATTGTCCCAGATTAACCCAGGCCTTAGCTGGAGCTCTTGCAGGACATGTCTTTCCTCTCCAGCAGCTTAGCCACACCCTCGCCTCGTTTTCGTTTTGTTCAGCCGCCATTTTTTCTGAAAGGGAACAGGGGAACGTACACCACACTAATCTACTCTAACCCATCAGGAAGGGCCGCAAACACACATGGAGGCTGTGCAGAGGCACATGGAGCAACAGCCAACTCACATTTATCTGGGATAACCTCCGCTACGCCCATCCTGGAAAATCCCACACCATTGATGGTGGCCATGTGCCCAGATGTATACCCATTATCATTTGGTGACCTCCCATCAAGTGTTTTGCTATCAATCAATTTACATTATCACCTGTCATATTCCTATCAGGCATTCAGGGGAATGTTGATACTCCACAGTATCACAATTGGACCTGCCATGTGTATTAACCCTATATTATTAAACATATATATATATATATATATATATATATATATAAATTATTATATGATTTATTATTATATTAGTATTATTATTATCAGTATTATATGTATTAATCCATTGCATAGTAACTAGGGCTCATTAGTTTACAGATATAGAAATGTGACACAAATGTGATGTATGTGGATGTTCCAAAACCCCAACCACTGAAAACACTGATACAGTGAGAACAGTATAACAAAGCTTTATTTCATACACAGAGCACCATCAGAAATGGACAGGACTGTGCATTAATATCATAGGTATGGTGTGGGTGGGTCCCGGGAGAGCAAGAGGCTTGAGGGGGAAAGGGGATACTGAAGGGGGTAATGTTATAGTCTAGAATAATCATGATGCATAGCACCTACCAGGGTCACATGTGGTCACTACACCACTGCAACTTGTCTATATCTGCTCAATGAAACAGACGAGTCAACCTCTGGCCTGTGTAATCCAATCCAGTTTCAAACATAAAGTGTGTTCCCAAAACAAAAATCTGAAATTAAATGGATGAGAGTGCGGCGGACTGCATCTGTTGTCACCTGCTAGACCACCCTCATCCTGAGCAGCCCAGCAAGGTAGGAGTCATGAGATGGTGCCTCCTCTGCTCCCTATTGCGCCCGGCCAGGCTGCTCATAAGCAATTGGTGATTGGAGGAGATACTGGCCTAGATATCCTGCAGACAGTCCAGGATCTCCCTTGACAAAGCAGCCTGGCCTGGCCTGATGGAGGTCTGGCTGCAGAGCCCATTGGTGGTTGTGAAGGAGGTGGCAGAGGTGGTGGTGGCCCGGTGGGAGGGGCTGTGGCCTGGACGGTGCCTGGCTCCATTCTGGTGGTGGACTTGGTAGTGAGAGCAAGGCCGAAAAACCGCAGGGGGGAGAAGAAGGTGGGGGCATGCCCCTATCGTCCCTCCAATACGTGTGCCCTGGGGATGGCTAAAGCTGCTGGAGGAGGCGGCAGTGTTTCGAAGGCCACAGGGGTGGCATACGATCCTGCAAGTGGCCCCACTGCTCAGGTAAGTCCTCCTCCTTCTCACCAGGGCATGGGGCTTGTGCTAGTCCCTTCCCCCCCCTGCACAGGATCCTGCTGGGCAGGCTTGCTCCGTCTCCTACTGATCTGATGGAGCCAACACCCCTGCCTCTGGCTCACCAGTGGACCCAGACCTCCGTGAAGCTGAAAAAGAGAAACAAGAAAAGAAAGGGATATGTTTTAATGATGTTTAAGAAAATGTTGGTTTCTGCTCCTTCCTAACTTTCTGATAGCTAGGCTTGAACCTGGATGAATCACTTACAGGGCCATGACCTCATTATCAATGCTCTTCTTTGTGTGACATAACAGAAGATTCCATGTTAATTGAGTTTTTAGCTGCTTGCTGATTTCATTCCTGTAAGCAGTTAAACCATAATATGTGAAGCGTACGTTGAGGCAGAGGCTGCTAATCATCATTGTGTCTGTAGACAGACCTTAGGCTGCATATGTTTAACTGTTCCTATTTAAATTACAATAAGACAATAGATCACTTTAACATAGAATATTGTGCTCTGTCACATAATGAATGTCACGGACCCCTTTTCCAGTTCCTGGATCTTAGCCCATTAAAGGACTGACGGCTTGGCTCCTGCCACTCCATTGTATTGTAATCTTCTTTATCCAATTGTTTGCCAGTTAAGCTAAGTACAACTCTAATGTGCTAGACAGGATTTGTATTATAAGGTAGCCCCATTGTTCTGAAGTGCCAGCTATGAAGGTACTGTTAGACCCCATGTGTAGTCATTGTTGTGCTGTCATTGTTGTGCTGTATACACCCCTCAGTATCTATCCCCTATAAATATTGTTTGACTTTTCAAAATAATAATAATATAAATGGTATGTTCTCTTATTTGCTCCTGGTGGCTGTGATACTGATGCTATCTCCACCCTGCAAGTAACCTGTTCCCATCACTACTGCTGGAAAGTTACTGAGACTCTGGAAGTGCTGATTGCTGATGAAGAGACTCTGACCGATACAGAAGCCAGATCTCAGGGTGCTGGTGCCGAAACGGTCCTTGTGGGTAGTTAACCTATAGTTTATGGCAGGTGGCCCTGGGCAGTAAGAGCTCATACCACTGGATTGTCACAATTAATATCACCTATAGTGAGTGTAAAAGAGTCATTGATGGAGTATGCGTGGGAGAGAGACTGAGCAGAGCCCTGTGACCACTAGGGGATGACAGGGTTAACACAGCAGGCTAATCAAACAAGCCCAGCTGGGTTCCACCTTTAAAGGACTGATTAGCACCCGGCTGAGAGCTCAGTCTGAGCTGGACAGAGGACTCCAGAGCCTGCTGTGGAAATCCCCTGCTACAAGGAGACTTGATATCCAGCAAGCTTTTGTTTGGACCTTTGTTTTGTTTGGACGTTATCTTGGACAGTGAGGGAACTGCAGCCAAGAGATAGTTAGTGCTTCTATTTGAAGCTAGGCTTTTGTTGTGCACCATTTATGTTGTTTTGTTGTACTTAAATAAATACAACTGCTGATATTTTAAAAAGGGCTCCTGAGTACTCCATTGTGATGCCGGATACAAGGGCACAAACCCTGAGCGTGACAGCAGAGTTATCACATGAGGTAACTGTCCCTTTGAGTGCAACTCTGAGTAGCTATCATTTGCTAGATGTGATCTTTGTTGGGTTCTTGATCTTGATTGTTCTTGGCTCCTAACACTCTCTTGATTCTGGCTGAGGTCTGTGACTGCATACGCTGCAGTGGGCACACCCATACATGGACTGGCTATTGGTTGATTAATGTTGTTGTGCCCACTGAAGACAGTGATTTGTCAGCCTCATGGATTTAATGACGCACATATTATAGATGTGTATTATCACAATTGTAATCTGGGTCATGTTCAGGGATAAAATGAGGCTCCCACACTTTTGTGTTTTATTCAGCCTGAGATGGATCCGGTGTTCTTACTCATTATCATTGTCTTCTTAATGAGCCTTATATCTTCTTATCTTGTAGAACAAGTGCAATCGTCAGTAGACTTTTAACTCCAGCTATCCACTACCTAGAAATAGGAACAGTACACAAACAGTTAACCCAATCAGGAGACACCTCCAAAACTTGCCTGTTAAAGATTTCATGCTAAGCAGCCCGTTTTGGCCTCTGTAGAAGAGTCTACATGCAAAATGTGCGTCAGGTTGACATTTCTGACGTCCCCTTGCGGGTGACATCAGGCGCTTAGTGGAGCGCCACTGTCCACAGCTAACATGGCGTCTAGCCATATTTGGGAATCTTTTTAGTTAGATGGACCAGAACTAGTGGAGTGTAGGGACCAAGGGAAACTCATTAATTAAGTATAAGAATTTAGAGGAGAATTGATGGACGCTTGAAAGCAATTGAGGGTTCCTATTTCATCATACCTAAGAGCTTTAGAGGTGAAGTGTAATAATTAAGTGGTTGTTATCCACCAATCCTTCCCTAGCAATATTGTCAGTATGATAAAGTTTCTTATGACCCCCCCCCCCCCCCGCAGCATTAAGGATCAGTATACCCATCATATGGGAAGTGTTGAATGGTACACTCAAGACTAAGAGTGATCAGTTGTGACTGCTTATACCTCTATTATTTTGTGCTTGTGCCGTAAATATAACCATAGCAACATGATAATATTACAAAAAAATTGACCCAAGATTTGGGATTCTTATTATATGTACTCAAGCTATTACTAATGGGTCTCTGTAATTTATAGCACTTGACCACTGTATATAAGTAGATTTTCCATTGGGATTGCTTTGACCTTGAAGTACAGTTTAATCCCTACACTTGAGTCTATTTAAAGATATATTGACATTATTAGGCATTCTTTTTCAGTACTCCACTACAGCACATCTTGTTAATAGTTTTAATCATTGTTCTTTTTATAACATATTGGAAACGTAAGACAAAAAGTCAGAACACATTTCTACATATATGAAAAAAAAGTTAAGTTTTAACTTGTTGTTGGTCCATTCTCCGGTTAAACTGTCATACTTTGTATCAATTGGGGATTACTAGCTAATTCTAAAACGTGTACCTTACTTTCAATTCAAAATGGCGTCCATGTCTTATACAAATACACATTTGTAATTGATAATGAACCCTACATAGATGCATGACACTTAGAACAAGGATAGACAAGACATGGCTGTCCCCTAGAGTGGTACATGCCCTAGAGAGGCCAGGTGGCTTGGGCTTTGGACATCTTTTTCAATCAGTGAATAGCAACTAGTGAATAACATGACATTTGTGAAATATGTTACAGATTGTGATGACAGCTATGATGGAGGAGAGTCTTGAAGTGAAGTGCGGTGGTGTAGAGGGACAGTAAAACAGTGATCACCTGTTCCAAATTAAAGGGAATAGGCTATTGATGGAGTCCCTTCCTCATGAAATATTATCAACCCCCATCTCTTTCCCTTAAAACAGAGCTTTAGAGACAAAAAAAAAACACCAACAAGTATATGCTGGGGTGAAGAAGTCCATATATCTGTAAGACTCCCATTCACAGACAATCCTTCACACCAATATTTCCCTAATTGGTTTCTTCTTTTGAATATTTATCTTTTTACTTGGAAATGCTTTAATCTGAAGACATTATTTTATCTTAGCAACCTGGTTGGAATCTCTTGATTAGAAGTTCCAGGGACAATCTTATACCTGTATGAACTTGATAACCTGAATCATTAGCTGACAATGTCTGTATAATCTAATCTTCATAGATCATAAAATAATTTCAGCAATCTGAAGATAAACTCTAAGGCCACAGAGTGCACCGTCTCAAGGTGTGGAGTCCACGGCCAAGGTCCAGAGCAAGGACATGTATGTCCGAGTCTGACTTGGCCCTGGCTGTGTCTGCACAAACCAACATAAAATAAATTGTAACATTTAATATAGAATTGTTGTTTTATTTATAGAAAAATATAGACTGCCTGGAAAAACTTTAATTGAAGGAACAGTGTATGAAAAGATATATATGTTTGAAAACTTTGAGCCTGGTTAAGAGCATAATTAGATATGGAATGAACTAGCTTTTAATTCTAAAAAATAATGTTGATAACCCTGCTGGTTTCTGGTGGCATCCATAATATTTTAGTGAAGATTTAAAGGAGAGGGTAGTTTACAGTTTGTAGAAATAATTATTTCTAAGTATGTTTAGTAGAAGTTGTTGTTTAGTCGATCAGTCGTGTCCGACTCTACATTACCCTATGGACCATAGCACGTCAGGCACATCTTTTGTCTGGTTGCTCTTATCCACTATTGAGTGGGTTCCAGCTCCTTCTCTAGTGGACTGTGATTTGTCTGACCTCTCTGCAAAGACCTGCCCATCTTGGGTGACCCTACATGATTTAGCTCATAGCTTCATTGAAGTACACAAGCCCATTCACCACAACAAGGTAGCAATGCAGAAGGGGTGGCAGAAGTTCCAAAAGGTGCAATGCCAATGCCTTATCACCCTCCCTGCCCCCCCCCCCCCCAGGCCATCAGGAAATGCTGTAGTCAGATGGAAACTTTATGCAAAAGTGGTTATGATTTATTTTCTTTTATGCCCATGGCTTACAGAGCTGCTAATGCTGGTCAAGCCAATGAATCGAGGAGGGACTGGTTGAACAAGCTAATGAATGGAGGAGGGACCAGCTTGACTAGTTAATGAATGGAGGAGGACCAGCTGGATCAGCCAATGAATGGAGGAAAGAGCAGCTATCTATACCAGCTAAGGAATGGAAAAGGGACCAGCTGGACTGGCCAATGAATGGAGGAGGAACCAGCTGGACCAGCTAATTAATGGATTCCACTTCTCTTTGGGTTTCTGTGTATTAGTGCAATGGATTCCCTGGAAGGAGGCTGCTTCAGGGTCTGGGCAAGTCAGTAAGTGTCTCTGTGCCAAGCACTGAATAGGAAATGGTTTAATGCATCTTGTTTCCTCACTATGTCTCAAGGACACTGCAATAATTAGAGAAGGAGTATTTGGTATCCATAATGTTAGGATAATGTTCTGTTCCCATTCCTCTGAGCTCATGAACCAAACAGCACCAATTATCATGCAGAAGACTCATGTTCACTTTTCAACTGTCACTGTTGCCATGTCAATACACAACACCACAGCACTTCACTTCAAGATTCTCCCCATCAAAGCTGTCGTCACAATCTGAAACATGTTTCATGATTTTCCTAAGTACAGTAGTCCTTTAATTAAATCTGTGTGTGGCCAGTTACATTTAGCTGTATAAATGTGTATGAATTAAATAGTTTTCATTTCTAGAATTCTTATTTTATTTATAGTATTATTAAAGTATTATTATTTTAATCTACAGGAAGTCATCGTCTTGTTAGATCAGTACTGGCTCCATTGGCAGCCTCTGCTAAATAACCAGGATTAATAAAATGAGAGTGACGGGTTCATTCAATCCAAATAAAAAAATGTTTATTTGTAGTGAATATGTATTTTGTCAGTTGTAATCCTTTGCATGAAAAAAGACAACTTACTTTATTAAAATTCTATTGTGCATTTAAACAATGAATTACTATTTTAAGTAATTTAAATCTGTTTTGTATCCCTCATAGTTTGTCTTATTTATGCCCTACGATCCCCTCTAGTCTGTAAATCCGGGTGTACTTTGGTTATTTGCTGTCACTGGGCTTTGCCTCCCCCACACCCTACTTAGTACTCCCCCCCCCCCCTTACTGTAACCAAAGCTTACCACACCTATATACAAAGTCATGGATGTAATTGTGTTTGTGTATATATTCAGTATGAGCAGAGGGTCCTTGTGCAAAAAAAGCAAAACACATTGGGGTCCCTCCTAGTGGGGGGGAGGAGGGGTGTTTGCGCTGGGACCCATGCCAGTGTCAACTTACTGGTCCGGAGACCCAGTGACTGTGATTGGTGGATCTGTGTCACATGATTTGGTTGAACTTAATAGATGAAAAGTATTTTTTCAACCTTAATTACTATGTAACTATGATTAGAGATACATTAGAGTGCTATGTAGGGTTCCCTGGGGGTCCAGTGGTAAGATTTCGGTGCTTTCCCCGCTCCGACCTGGGTACAATTCCAGTCAGGGAACCAAGAGGTCACAGCACCCTTAAGCCAAGCAATGTTGGGCCTGGTCAGTACTTAAATGGAAGACCACCTAGGAATATCAAGAGATGTATGCAACCCACTTCAGTATCTCTGCCATGAAAATCAAGAAGATCAGCATGACCATGGAAATAAAGATGTGCTAGGTGTGTCCATGAGGTCATGGAGAGTCAGAAATGACTGAACAAGACAAAACATTCTATTTAAATCTGAATAGGCTACCATTATATTATCTAAAGCCACAGAGTTTATTTAGATGTTACTTTGACTATTTAAGCATCACTGACGTGTTATATTTATATTATTTTATTTTTTTATTTGATTTGATAATGTGCAAAAAACAAATGAAGTTTAATAATTTAACTATTGTATTCCTTTTGTTAATAATGGCAATAGAAGTGTTAGCCCCAATCCCCTCAAACTACAAGCAAATTAGAAGTCCAAGATGGAATCTACCATGACACAAGACTCATGGTCTTTAAGTTTGAAATCTGGTTTTATATATGTAACGGATCTCCTGGCACCCCGACCGGGTACCTCCGTTGATAGACGCGTCCTAGTTTGCGCCGAGGCCTACAAGCACCGCACCGGACACCTCAACCACCACAGACTCCACAACCGCCGTAGCTTAACTGGAGCCGCGCCGTCTTCCTTCCACTCTGTATGAATCTCCAGCATCCAGGATCGTGTGGAGAAGACCTCTCCTCCAAGGAGAGCACATCAGGAACAAGCGTTCAGTAGTTACAGCTCAAGGGAGTATGCAAAAGCATAGCAATCCCCAGTATGATATAGCAATCCCCTCCAATAACAAGATGAGACTACGTTTTGAAGGGTCAAGTAGAACTATCCTTTAATGACAGGGGAATCTCCTTTTATGCAATGGTGCCCTCTGAAGGGCTACACCCACATAATTATCACAGCCAATTATATACATGGTTCAACCCCCTCGTCTCCTCCCCTCAGATAACAGGTTTAACACAATTAAAACAGACACAATTTTAACCACATTCTGGATGTACCCCAAAAACAGGGGGTACACCTTTAAGTCCAGCACCGTTCAATAGCTTTCACCCAGGGGAACAACATATTAAAAAATGGCATGAATCAGACCAGGGGTTCAAAAGTTAGTAAAAGTATCTTTTTCACATAACACACAGACATTTCACATATTCTCCATAGTTGGCCACACAATACACATATAGGGACAATACACATATAGGGACTGTAACGGAGCAGGAACACGCAGTCCAAAATCTCCGCTGGTATACGATTAAATACCCAAGAGGCACTACCGTTTCACCATCCCCGACCTCCCATATTGGACGACACACAATTTGGGAGTCAAATGAATACTGACTTTATTTACCTTTACAGAAATATATATACATCTCTTTGGCCACAGGTAATACCCATGCCCATATTTGGCCACACACAATACACATAAAGAGAACAATAGGGGGGTCACACCTCCCTGGCAACTTTGATACAATCAGATATTGATTCAATTACACTTCTTTGTTCTTATCTGAGAATGAAAACACTGTATACAATAGACTTCCTTTATCTTATGCGGAGTCGCTGTAACAAGATTATCTCCCATGCCAAGTAGCTGTAAATGTCTGGGACAATATTCTGCAGAGCATCAACCAACATACATATAGTAGGATCATATTTTAACCATAATAATCATAAAACAGGGTAAAACAGTGATGGGTTCCGTTACACACCTCCCCCGTGACCATAAGCCGGCATACACGGTCTGATCCCAACGGATCTGCTTGGGGATGTCCGGAGGAGTGCTCACAGATCATTTCTCGAGTTCTGTCTGTCTGGACAACCCGTCGGCGTTACCATTTTGTTTCCCTGGGCGATACTGGATGGTGAAATCAAATGGTTGTAGTGCCAAACTCCATCTCAGTAGTCTAGCGTTGTCCCCTGACACCCGGTTTAGCCACACCAACGGGTTGTGATCTGTGAGCAAGGCAAATTGTTGGCCATATAAGTAGGGCTGTAGTTTCTTGAGGGCCCACACCACCGCCAGGCATTCCTTTTCGATGGCGGCATAGCTTACTTCCCTGGGTTGTAGTTTCCGACTTAAGTAAGCGACTGGATGCTCGCCGCCATCGGCCCCAACTTGGCTCAGCACTGCTCCCAATCCAAACATAGAAGCATCTGTATGAACGAGAAAGCGTTTAGTTGGATCGGGAGCGGCCAGTACAGGAGCATGAATTAGGGCAGATTTCAGTTCTTGGAATGCCTTCTCACACTCTGGGTTACAGGTCACTACTTTGGGTAAGTTCTTTTTGGTGAGGTCAGTAAGGGGCTTGGCTAGGGCACTATAATCAGGTACAAATTTACGGTAATACCCGGCGGTTCCTAGAAAAGCTAAAACCTGAGTTTTTCGTGCGAGGGGTTGGCCACTTAGCTACGGCCTCTATCTTAGCGGGTTCTGGCTTTTGCCGCCCACTACCCACCCTGTGGCCTAAGTACTGCACTTCGGCCATCCCTACGTGGCACTTGCTGGGTTTTAACGTGAGACCTGCCTCCCTGATGCGGTCGAGGATGGCTCCTATATGGGTCAAGTGCTCGTCCCAGGAGTTGCTAAATATTGCTATGTCATCTAAATAGGCGCAAGCATACTCCTGGGATCCGTCCAGTAACCGGTCCACCATCCGCTGAAACGTAGCCGGCGCATTCTTCATCCCGAATGGCATCACCTTGAATTGGTATAGCCCAAACGGGGTGACGAATGCGGACTTTGGGATGGCATCCTCGGCTAGTGGGATCTGCCAGTACCCTTTGCACAAGTCTATTGTGGTGAGGTACTGGCCCCTGGCCATTTTATCTAATAGCTCATCGATTCGGGGCATGGGATAGGCATCTGAAATTGTTTTATCATTAAGTTTCCGGTAGTCGACGCAGAAGCGCGTGGTTCCGTCCCGCTTCGGTACCAGCACTACCGGAGAGGCCCATGGGCTATCTGAGTGTTCTATCACTCCTAGTTGTAACATTTCGTCAATCTCCTTCCGCATATGATCTTTTACGGATTCTGGTATGCGGTAGGGGGTTTGTCGAAGAGGGTGTTGCCCTGGGGTCTCTACCCTGTGGGTAGCCAGCGGGGTATACCCGGGCTGGTTGGAGAATGTATCCCCTTTTTCCCGGATAAGCTCTAGTATTTGAGCTCGCTCTCTAGTGCTCAGCCTGTCTCCTAGCTGTACTTCCCCTAATTCTGTGTTGGCCCCCCCTTGGGCTAATAGGTCTGGTGGGGGTAGATTATTCGGGTCCTCAGCGGCCGAGGCACATATGGCAGTTACTTCTTCGGTCCGCTCGTGATAGGGTTTCAGCATGTTAACGTGGAGCATGCGTCTACCGCCTGCTCCTGTACATGGGGCAATTATATAGGTGGTGTCACATACCTGTTCCACCACCTTATAAGGGCCTTGCCAGGAGGCCTGCAGTTTGTCATTTTGAACTGGCTTCAAGATTAACACCTTTTGTCCTATTTGAAAACTGCGGTCTCTGGCTCCCTTATCGTACCATCTGCGCTGTCGTTGCTGGGCCGCCTGGAGATTAGACCGTACCGTCTGGATTAGGGTCTCCAAGCGTTCCCTGAACTCTAGTACATATGGGACGATAGGGGTACCGTTACTGGTGACCGTTCCCTCCCAGTGTTCCCTAATGAGGTCTAAGGGACCCCGCACTCTCCTTCCGAATAGTAATTCGAATGGCGAGAACCCCGTGGACTCCTGGGGTACCTCTCGGTACGCGAAGAGCAGATGGGGAAGAAACCTTTCCCAGTTCTTCTGGGTATCCATGAAGGTACGGAGCATTTGCTTTAATGTTCCGTTGAACCGATCACAGAGCCCATTGGACTGGGGGTGATACGCTGAGTTTACAATAGGTTTCACCCCACATGTTCTCCATAACTGATGAGTGACTTCGGCCGTGAATTGGGTACCCCGATCTGAGATAATCTCTTTGGGGAACCCCATTCTAGAGAATATCCGGATTAGGGCATCTACTATAGTCTCCGCATGGATATTAGTTAGGGCTACGGCCTCTGGGTACCGGGTGGCATAGTCTACTACGGTTAGTATATACTTCTTCCCTGACGGGCTGGTTTTTGCTAGGGGTCCGATTATATCTACTGCCACTCTGCTGTAGGGCTCATCTATTATGGGTAGGGAGTGCATTTTTGCCTTGTACCGGTCCCCTCTCTTACCTGCTCTCTGGCATGTGTCACAAGTTTGGCAATACTGCCGAATATCTTTGGAGACCCCTGGCCAAAATAAGTTTTGGGTCAAACGATGCTTCGTCCTACTGACGCCTAGATGTCCTGATAAAGGGATGTCATGGGCAATACGTAGTAATTCTTGCCTGTACTTTCGGGGCACGACTAATTGTGTGAGGGTCACGGGTACAGATCCTGCTACTACCTTCTCAGCATATCTATACAATAATCCTTTCTCCCAAGCGTATCTTTCCCCCTCCAACCCTGCCTGATTCTGTGTAACCCTATCCCGGTATACCTGCAGGGACGGGTCAGTGACTACTTCAGTACCAAACTCTAAGGGGGGAGCCCAGGGGATGAAAGTTGGGTCAGTACTATTACTTACCGGAGCCTCAGGGTGTTCAGAAGATGCGGTGGTGCGGGCCTGCTGCCGTGTTACCACGGGTAGCGCTTCCTGCGCGGGGTGCGGAGAAACAAAAGCGGAGGTCAGCTCCCCCAAGTCGTTACCCAGGATGACATCAGCTGGTAAGTCCTGCATGAGGCCCACTTCCACATTCCCCGACCCCGCTCCCCAATCCAAATGTACTTTAGCAGTGGGAATTTTGTAAATCGCCCCCCCTGCCACATATTCTCCAGTGAGCTGGTGCTTGGGGACTAGGTGATTGCGAACCAGGGTTATGGTGGCCCCAGAATCGCGCAGACCCTGAAGGCGTTTTCCCTCTACGTGTACCCCTTGGCGGTGTCCCTGTCGGTTGTCTGCAGCTGCTTGTACTGGGTTAACCTCGTGGAGGGTGCCCAAAGATTCTTCATTAGACTGGGTCCCGAAGAAAGGTTGTCGAGGCTCACTCTGGTAGCAGTGTACTGCTGCCCGGTTTGCAGGGAAATTGGTTGGAGTATTCCACGTGGAGCGGTTTCTGTTTCTGGGACAGTCTCTTTGCATGTGGCCCTGCTGGTTACACGTGTGGCACCTGATGAAAGATCGGGCATTGTTGTACCGTGGAGGGGTTTGGTAGTTCCCACCACCCGGACGCAGTGCTGGGGTGGGGTTAATGGTGGGCGGTCGGTTAGCAGCTCCCAAGATGGACCGTGCCTGTGCCTGCTGTGCCCTCCTGGCATCTTGGTACTCATCTGCCCACCTGGCGGCTTCAGTTAAGATGCGCGGTTTCCGATCTCTCAGCCAGTTTTGTAAATCCGGGGTTAACCCCTGGAAGAATTGCTCCAGTAGCAGTAATTGTAGCATGTCCTCCACTGTGGTTGCTTGTGCGGCTTGTACCCAACCTTTGCCCGCCCTAGTTAAGCGGTGCGCCCACTCCATGTGAGTATCTTTCTCCGTCTTTCGGCTTTCTCGGAACCGCTGCCGGTATGCCTCCGGGGTAATTGCGTACCTGTCCAGGATCGCCTGCTTTACTTTCTGGTAGTCTCTGCTATCCTCGTCTGGCATGGTGCGGTAGGCTTCTGCTGCCCGGCCCGCTAGCTTACTCACCAACAGGGTTACCTGGTCGGCGGCGTTGATCTCATGTAATTGGCATAATCTCTCAAAGTCATGCAAGTAGCCATCAATGTCTTCGGTCTCCACATAGTTTTTAAAAGCATGGTACGGGAGTTTAGGCTTCCCCGGTACTATGTGTGGTGTGATTAGGGACCCCTCTCTGGACCTCCAGTCTGCCCGCTGCTTTCCCATTATGTATTCGTGGACATCGGACATAATCCTTTCCAAGGTTTCTGTGGGAGGCGTACCTGGGAAATGGGCCAGTCTGCATTGGAGTTCTCTTCCAAACTCATTCTGTGTGCTGTCCGTAAGAGGTGCTGCAGCAGCTGCCCGGTCTCCCTCCATGAGTTCAACAATAAGGGTAGCTTTGGTTTTATTGCTGGCAATAATTCCCCTTGCTTCCAAAAGCTCTTTTAGCGTGGCCCGTTTCAACTTGGTATAGACTGTCTCCATTCACTATCCGTTCGGGTCTATTCACATACCCTTTCCTTTCGGTTCCATACGAAATAGCAAATTTCCCAAATGGCTGTAACTGCCGAACAACGGTCTGCTGTGAGGTTTGAATCCCGTCGCTGCCATCAAATGTAACGGAGCAGGAACACACAGTCCAAAATCTCCGCTTGTATACGATAAAATACCCAAGAGGCACTACCGTTTCACCATCCCCGACCTCCCATATTGGACGACACACAATTTGGGAGTCAAATGAATACTGACTTTATTTACCTTTACAGAAATATATATACATCTCTTTGGCCACAGGTAATACCCATGCCCATATTTGGCCACACACAATACACATAAAGAGAACAATAGGGGGGTCACACCTCCCTGGCAACTTTGATACAATCAGACATTGATTCAATTACACTTCTTTGTTCTTATCTGAGAATGAAAACACTGTATACAATAGACTTCCTTTATCTTATGCGGAGTCGCTGTAACAAGATTATCTCCCATGCCAAGTAGCTGTAAATGTCTGGGACAATATTCTGCAGAGCATCAACCAACATACATATATTAGGATCATATTTTAACCATAATAATCATAAAACAGGGTAAAACAGTGATGGGTTCCGTTACAGGGACAATAGGTGAGTCACCCCTCCCTAAAGGCTCCCTGGCAACTTTGATATAATCAGACATTGATTAAATCAGCCTTCTTTGTTCTTATCTGAGAATGAAAACACTTTATACAATTGACTCCCTTATCTCTGGAGTCTCTGTAATAGGATTATCTATTAGCCTAGGTCTGCAATAGTCTGGCTAATATTCTGCAGAGCATAAACCAACATACATATAGTAGGATCATATTTTAACCATAATAATCATAAAACAGGGTAAAACAGTGATGGGTTCCGTTACACACCTCCCCCGTGACCATAAGCCGGCATACACGGTCTGATCCCAACGGATCGGCCTGGGGATGTCCGGACAAAAGTATTTGTTGGTCAATTCTCTAGTTTGACCACCCATCAGCATTACTGCAATTCACATTGACTCACATTTCACATATCCCCAGATAGCTGGGATCTGAGCGCACAAAACTACCGAATAGCGCTCAGATCCTATTCACACAGTTCAATTGCCAGGTAGCTAAAGTCTTTCCCATAGTCTTTCATCATATGAATGGGCTCCATGGCATAGCTATCTGGGGTATCATGGTTCACACAGGGCAAGTACCGAATGACCCCCCTGTATGTAAAGGGCCAGAATGAGTGACATACACTCTGGTATGGCCGAATACTGTGTTTGAAGGGCAATATGTCCCAGGGCCATAGTCGCAGGGCAGGAGGCTGGCAAACAGTCCTCTCCAAGACAAAGTGGCGAAGGGCACTTCGTCACAATATAAATACTAGTAAATTGACCGTCAAAAATGACAAGAGTAAAATTGTAAGCCTGGCAATGCTGTTTGCCACACAATGTGAAGCTATGGGCCCTCTGAGCGCCTTTGGAGCTCATCGCGTGGCTTGCAATGAGCGGCAACTTTCCTGCTTTGCAATGATCACCTTTGGCTCTCCTCGCAAGCCCCATGATGAGTTCCTTCAGCGCTCATAGCAAGCCTCTCACACTGTGTACTTTATAGGCATTGCGCTTGAGTTTTACTGTGTTGGGTTGTGTTACTACCTTGGGTTAAGTGTTACTGGCTTGGGTTAAGTGATACTGTCTCGTATGACATGTTAGTAACTTGGATTAAGTGTTTAACTGCTTAGGGCTCGTTTTTACATCCTACAAGCTAGTTTTACATCCTTCGGGCTCGTTTTAGGCAGACATTTTTATTCTCGCTTAAGCCATTTTCGATCCTTAAAAAATGGCAAATATGCCTCAAATTAACTATCAACCTCACTCATAGGCTCCCTGGCTCTCCCACTGTGCTGTGTGTGGGTGTGTAAGTGAATTTAAGGCATAATTGCGTTTTTTTGGTGGTCTTTCCAGTTCCGTGGTGCGAGGGCCGCAAAAGCATGACCAACATCGCAAACGTTCCCGAACATTTCGCAGATCCACAACGATATATATGATATATATATATCTCAATATTATCAATATAACGTTTCAGTTCAGTGCCTGTATAAATCTGGGAACGTCCTGTTCCTCTAGGAGTGTGAAAGTACTTTTTTATTCCTTGGTTTAATATATTTAATTAAAATCCTACTTTGTGCTTGATCTTATTCCTAACCAAGGTTCTTCCAATCTATATGTCATATTCTGGTAATGTCAGCATCTACTACTTGTCCTTCTTTTACCAGGAATAGTTAATGATTAATGTGCTGTGACCATCTATTCAATTTAGTGCCTGGCAACCAGCCATGATGTTTATATTTTTCTAATGTAAGCATCCGATTCTTATTACATATACATATAATTAGTGCACTGATAGCTCTGTGGATGTACATGAAATGTATTTATGGCATGCTATCTATATGGAGTTGCCTATGATAGCAACTAGTCAATGATAACTGTTAAAGGAACACTGACAAAGGACACTGAACATGGGTTTTATATCAAAGTTTGTTTTGCCATTAAAATACATATCAGTGGGGAAAATGTCCGACAGCAGAGCAGAGAGGAAGCACGCATAGAGCTCTCTTGCCATCTAGCTTTTAATCCAGCTCCATCTGCCAAGGGGAGAAACAAATCTTATAGGGAAAGTGTCCCCCAGTGTTGGCGAGAACCCCAGGAACATTTTAAGCCGTATATTGTGGCATTTTGTCACACAAACAAACCTGAGGCCTAGCCATATGTCAGCCTGCAGCCTGGATTTTTTTTTCTGCTGGATGAATAGCACAGAAGGTGAGAGACCAAAATACAGTTAGACTCCCAAGGGGGGCACCGATCAAAACAATAAATACAGGGAGTTATAAGCAGCAATTGTTAGTAAAAAAATTGACTGAAAACAGGCATAACAACATGGCAGCCCGCAGCCGGCTGAATGGCACAGGAGATCAATAGTAACACTCAGTGCAGCATACATAGAGGGTCTTAGCTACACATCCTTCTCACCCTGGAAAGATGTCCATTAATATAGACCCCTCTAACCAGTACAATCTTCAGCTTTCAACATAACTAACTCCCTGAAATAGGGATTTAAATGGCCAAAATGTACCTTAACTTAACTTAACCTTGACGGCTTCGATTCAGGTCCTATATTCACTGCTACGTAACAAGGATGGGTCTATCCACTCTCTAAGGAGAATCCCAGAAGAAGGATCTATAACAATCTAAAAGACAAAAAAAAGCTGCTGTACTATACCTCTCATTACCAAAATTCAAAGATGGGTAAACCGAAGAAGAGCCAACAAACCAAAGGTATCCAAGACCACTTTAAGCCACATTCTCAAGTCCTCGCTCACCCCAGGCTCCTTTGAAAGGTTGGATCTTGAAGATCAAGGCAACCCTTGCTTCAATGTGGATTTGTCAGACACTTTCATGGCTAAACTTGAAACCTTGCTACAAATTCAGGCCCCTTCATGAATTTGATTGAAATTTACTATTGTTTTCCTAAAGCAACTTTAAAATTACTGGGGAGTCAAAAGTCTCTATCAATTTGCAGTGAGTCACCAGGCAAGGATGGCTGCTATCATTATTATTGTTTGCCCTTGGCTCAATATATAAGATCAAATTCCAACATTCATAGAGTCAAAATTGGTCATCATCATCTTAAATGTTGTCTTTTTTGGGATAACCTGGTCCTCACCCTCTCAGAGCCTGCTGTCTCAGTCCCCACCCTAATACATACATTGGAAAATTGTGGTACATTTTGGGGGTTAAATATCAATGTAGAAAAAAACTGAAGCATTAAAAAATGTAATTGACCCCCTCTGACCTAGATTATCTACACCTGAACTTCAATTTTGTCTGGCCGGATTCCCACATCAAGTACTGATTAATCTCACTCGTAAGGCATCAGAACTTCATAAGGCCAACTATACAGTACTCTATAATACCCTAAGATGCAACCTAATGACATGGTCCAAATGCCAAATCTCTTGGCTAGGTTGTATCCACTCAGTGAAAATGAATCTTCTCCCTCGTCTATTGTACTTATTTCGCTCTCTTCCAATTGCCCTGAACTATAAAGACTTAAAGAGATTCCAATGACAGGTCTTCAATTTTATCTGGCAAAATAAAACTCACAGAATCTCCAAAGCGATAATGTTCAAACATAATTCTAGCGGAGGCTTATAATGCCCAAATTTCAAACTATATTATAAAGCTGCCCAACTTTCTTTTCTTCCCATTGTCCACTCCACAACCCTATGGGTTTTTATTGAAAACCATATGATGAGCCCATATTCATGTGATTCCATCATTTGGCTCCCAAGGCCTACTTAACTCGCAGCACTTCGGTGCTCATCATCTGCGAGCCAGGCATAGCGAGGTGAGCCGTTAAGGCACTAAAACTCGCTGCACTTGGGCGACGAGCGCCAAAGGCGTTCATTGCCTGCGAGCCTTGCGAAGCAAGGCGAGCAGTGGAGGCAATGAAACACACAGAACTTAGCCAGAAAGGAGCGCCAAAGGCGCTCCTGCAAGCCTTGCAAAGCGAGGTGAGACGATCACACATTGAAACACGCGTGACTTAGCCTCCAAACACTTAGGAAAAGCGGGATCGCCTTAGGCTGCAATCAGTTGACGAACGCGGGACTTAGAAAAAAAAAATACGTGACGAGGGACTTAGAAAAAAAAATACGAGATAGGAAAAATACGAGATAGGAAAAATACGAAGTTAACGGCTGAACCGCGCAAAGCAAAAAACACAAAAAATACACAAAATACAAAAACATCACAAAGAGCACGAGGGAACAGCCAGGATGTCTGGGGGTGAGGTGTAACGCAAATTTAAGTAAATTTTGCACTCAAAAGTTTCGCCACTCGAAAATCGGATGAAAATAAATGGCGGCCAAACAAAATGAAAATGAGGCTACACGACCCTGGACCGCGCAAAACATCGCCAACTTGCTATGTATATAGAATGTTATGCTCTGTATATAGTTATACAGGGCCTTGCAAAATTATTCTTGCCATTTTTCGTGTTTTGTTGCCTCACAACCTGGGATTAACATGGAGTGTTACATTTAATTTACAGAACATGCCCACAACTTTGTAGATGTGTTTTTTTTTTTATTATTGTGAAGCAAACAACAAATAGAGGAAATAGAGGAAAAGTCAATGTGCATAACTAGTCACCCCCCTAAAGTCAATACTTTGTAGAGCCACCTTTTGCGGCGATCACAGGTCCAAGTCACTTTGGATAAGTCTCTATGAGCTTGCCACATCTTACCACTGGGACTTTTGCCCATTGCTCCTTGCAAAACAGCTCCAGCTCCTTAAAGTTGGATGGTTTGCGCTTGTGACCACAGATTTTCTATTGGATTGAGGTCTGGGCTGTGACTCGGCCATTCCAACACATTTACATGTTTCCCCTTAGACCCCCCAAGTGTTGCTTTAGCAGTGTGTTTGGGGTCATTGTCCTGCTGGAAGGTGAACCTTCGTCCTAGCCTCAAATCCCGCACAGAGTGGTACAGGTTTTGCTCAAGAATATCCCTGTATTTAGCACCATCCATCTTTTCCTCAACTCTGACCAGTTTCCCAGTCCCGGCTGCTGAAAAAAATGGTGCTCTTTGGGTGATGTGATGTGTTTGCGCCAGACATAGCATTTTCTTTAATGTCCTAAAAGTTCAATTTTAGTCTCATCAGACCAGAGCACCTTCCTCCATACATTTTGGGAGTCTCCCACATGCCTTTTCGCAAACTCAAAACATGCCATTTTGTTTTTTGCTGAAAGTAATGGCTTTCTTCTGGCCACTCTGCTATAAAGCCCAACTCTATGGAGCGTACGGCTTATTGTCGTCCTGTGTACAGATACTCCAGTCTCTGCTGTGGATCTCTGCAGCTCC
Source organism: Discoglossus pictus (assembly GCA_027410445.1). Lineage (NCBI taxonomy): Eukaryota > Metazoa > Chordata > Amphibia > Anura > Alytidae > Discoglossus > Discoglossus pictus. The sequence continues at coordinate 7,867,479 of CM050164.1, read as the reverse complement.
TCCAAAGTTACCTTAGGTCTCTGTGCTGCTTTTCTGACTAATGCCCTCCTTGCCTGGTCCATGAGTTTTGGTGGGCGGCCGTCTCTTGGCGGGTTTGCTGTTGTGCCAGGTTCTTTCCATTTGGTTATGATAGATTTGATGGTGCTCCTGGGGATCATCAAAGATCTGGATATTTTTTTCTAACCTAATCCTGACTTGGACTTCTCAACAACATTGTCCCTTACTTGTGGAGAGTTCCTTTGTCTTCAAGGCAGTGTTTGGTTAGTGGTGCCTCTTGCTTAGGTGTTGCAGCCTCTGGGGCCTTTCAAAAAAGGTGTGTATATATAATGACAGATCATGTGACACTTAAATTGCACACAGGTGGACATCTTTTCACGAATGATGTGACTTCTGAAGGTAATTGGTTGCACCAGAGCTTTTTATGGGCTTCACAACAAAGGGGTGAATACATATGCGCATAACAATTTTCTGTTTTCTATTTCTAAAGAAATAGTTTTAAGTATATATTTTTCTCATTTCACTTCACTAACTTAATGTTAATTGTAATGTAACAAAATAGGTAAAACATCAAGGGGGCGAATACATTTGCAAGGCACTGTATGTGATGAAGCTCAAAAAGTCTACTTTGACATGGATGCAGGCAATGAAGTATGCTGATTTGAAAGCAGAAATCCTTGCTAGAGATGGAGTTACCAGAGTGATCAGAGCACAGAGATTGCACTCCTGGCAGTTTGGGGACATATATTCTAATGAAGAGCTATTGGACCCAAAGGAGCTTCTGCATTCTAGACGTCAGCCTTCCTGTCTTCTGGATAAATATGACAGTGATGGTGTATGGGATCCTAAAAAGTGGCATACTTTTCTTTACCCAAGAAAAAAGAAGAAGGAGGAGCCTGATGCAGAAGGACGTGTTGCAAAAGTGGCTGATGTTATGGGCAAAGGTCAAAGAGTAAGGGTCGAGGTACTGTCATTAACTGGGTGCAAAGTCAGGCTCAATATGAAGGGTGTTGATTAAGACACTGGGGAAGTTTTGAATTTAAAACAGTGCAGGGATCTTATGGGTGAAAACAATTAAGATGGCTTCATAAGAAACCCAGACAGACCCAGCCACCTGTCCCTGGCAAATTCTTCCAAGGTGGAAGATGATACTCTAGAAAGGAAATGCCTGACAAAGATCTCTGACCCAGAGAAATGGGAGAGCGAACAGATGATTTCAGCCAATTTCCTTTCAGAGGAAGAATGTCCTGATTTTAATGAGGAGACTGGAATCCTTCCTAATTTGGATCATGAGGAAGATGAATATCTGGAAATTAAACAGGTGGAAAAGGAACCACCATTCCTGGGAGGACAAATGAGACATAACTTGGACATGAGTCCCATTAAAATCATGAAGAATCACAACTGTTCTCTGTCTCAGGTGGCCATTGCAGTGGCCAAGGATGTCAGAGAGGAAACAGGAACCGAGAGAAGCAGAGATAGACTCCATCCCAATGGGACTGAACAAGCATTGGGCGGACTCTCTGTTGACTTTGATGACAGACAATTGCTGTTAATTTGTGGAGTATCAGATGACCTTATGGAAAGAAGACACAAATGCTAATCCTGAAGCAGAGTAAGAGTCTTCCTATTTATAAGTTGAAAGAGCAACTTGTGCAGGCAGCTCATGATCCTTGTTATTATGGAGACTGGCTCTGGGAAAACAACCCAGATCACCCCGTAATTGGAAGAAAGCCTGGCCAAGCAACAAGAGTTATTCAAGGAGGACCTAATGAACAAGACAGGGGTCATTCTTCAGCTGAAGATGCTGCAGGTGATCCAATGCAAGCAGAGTAATTATAACAATTATACAAGGAAAAAAAGTGGGTGAAGGCTGAAATCATAAGTGGTCGCTAGTGTCTGTGGGAGGTTTATCCCCATTTGAGATTAAGAAGAACATGAACAGGACTGTGGCACCTTTGTGTTATGCTGAAGCTGCTGAACAGCTGTGACTTTCTGGGAAAACAAAACTCTGAGGTGTCTTTTCTAGCCAGAGTGGCAGACCTTGCACGATTGGAAGAACAGTGGTATCAAGATGAGGTGAAGATCCTAGAAGAGCCAGATACTTGTGTGAAGGATAATGTCCCAGAGGGCAAGGGGTTTGGGCATATCCTTAAATATTTTGTGTATTTCTTCTAGAGCTTGATGGTATGTGGTCAGATTGGCAGGTCATAGCAGAAGGGTCAGACAAATCACGGTCCACTGGAGAAGGAACTGGCACCCACTCCAGTATCAGCCAAGAAAACCAGGGACATAACAATGTGCTTGGCGTGCTGTGGTCCACAGGGTCATGTAGAGTTGGACACTACTGAATGAATGTATCACATATAATTGTTGTCAAACTGCGATTTGTCATTACGTTTGCGAGCCGTTAACGCATAGAAGCCTTCCGAGCTCGGAGCACTTAGGCCGTTGAGGCATTGAAACACGCGGGACTTAGCCTGCAAGCAGTTAAGAAACGCGTGACTTACTTAGGCTGCAAGCACTTGGGGAACGCGGGACGTAGAAAAAAAGAATCCAACCTCAGAATCTCACGGGCAAAAGAAACGACCTTGCAAAAAGAGTAATTTAATGGCCGAATCGCGGAAATCGAAAAATTTGAAACAAGAAAAAAATAAACATAAAAACACACACATACACCGCACGGGGGGAACGCAAGGACGCCTGGGAGTGAGGTTGCATGCAAAGGAAGCCAAAATTGATGACCAAATCACCGCTAGGCACGAATTAGTTAGCCAGGAACGTAGGAGATACAAAAAATAAACCATTACAACAGACGGAAAATGCTCGCGAGCCAAGTAACACTTAGAAAAAATCATCCATTTTACAACACTAACTTAAAAATAACATAACGAATCTAAAATGTCGCTTTACCCGCCTACACAAATGGTTTGGCCTCGCGCACGCAGCCTATTTACACTGCACACTTGCCACATTGCTGACACTTTCTCCTCAGGTGATCAACACTCCAACTGTACATTCTCTGATGCAGGAAAATCCAAACAGATTGTTAGCTCTTCAGGATATTGATTGCTGCATATTAAATATAAATAGGTAAAGTATATTAATTTATTAATTCACTGTACTAAATAAATTTTACATTTTACACTGTACTTATACATCTGGCTTCGCGATGAGCGCCGAAGGTGATCGTTGTAAAGCAGGAAACTTGAAGTACACAAGGGGAGAGGCTTGTAATGAGCGCCAAAAGTGATTGTTGCAAAGCAGGAAACTTGAAGTACACGAGGGGAGAGAGTCGCAATGAGCACTGAAGGTCCTCAGTGTGGCAAACAGCATTGACAGGCTTCAAATTGTATTGCCGTAATTTTTGACGAGCAAGTCACTAGTATATATATATATATATATATTGGGTTTCCTGGTGGTCCAGTGGTTAGGATTCAGCCCTTTTACCCCTGCTTCCTGCCCTCAAATCCAGTCAGGGAACCAAGAGATCACACCACACTGAAGCCAAGCAGTGTTGGGCCTGCTCAGTACTTGGATGGGAAACCTCCTAGGAATACCAGGGGCTGTATGCTGCGGCCCAGTGGAGAAGGAACTGGCAACCCACTCCTGTATCTCTGCCATGAAAACCAAGTGGATCAGCATGGCCATGGACAGAAGTGCCTGGTGTGTTACGGTCCATGAGGTCACTGTAAGCCATGGGTGTATTTAGGTATTCAGCATTCCAGGGCCTGTTCACATTTGTACAGGTTACTACAGCTCTTTCCCCCTTGTTGCCCCAAGATGTGCCGCCCTAGGCCTGGGCCTCGTGGGGCTAGGCACAAACAAGTCACTGGTCACCATGTTAAAAATGTTGTGAATCTCAAACCCCAGAACCAAGCAGGTCTGACAAGAAAATCTCACTGCAATGAGGTCCTGAAATGTCACAGCCAATGCCAGATGTTTGGAAGACAGCTCTAGTGATTTATAAACTATACTAAATTTCTCAAAATATTTAAATGTGTCTCTTTAAATGTGTAGTGAGCACTTTGCCAATAGGTCTGACTAAGCGCTTTGTTACAATGTGCTGAGTAATACACAGAGCGCCCAGTGAGCCCTCTGATCTCCTGTGTATCACTGCTGCTCCACCTCCCGCCTTCCCTACGTGACGTCACGCTCCTCCCATGGAACCCTGGGGCTCTTGTCAGAATGCCCCTCCCCTGCATTCTGTATATGTCCGCTGGATAGATTCTATTACTACTATATGAAGTATACAGATTGCAGGGATTAATAACCAGACCGGGCGCTGTATGACTCATAGCAGTGCGCTAGGAGCTGAGCCGAGCAGAGCTCATTTATACATGTTCCGGGGCGGCACTAGCGCTCTAGGTGGGAGTTGCATAAGATTCCTGTGATATTGCTGCACGGAAAGTGTTGGGATCCCAGGAGAGGCCGCCAGGGAGCGGGGGGCAAACATATGACGGGAACGTGTGACTTGGGGCCAGGTGTGGGGCAGTTAGGGCAGAATATCTACCCCTGGACTCACCAAAGGACTTGAGGTAACTCTGTAAGAGTGCTGGGGTGACAAGAGAGCAGGCCGGGGTAAGAAGGATTACCCTGTTACCTTAGAAGAGGGTAATAAGTGTGGGGTAACAAGGGGGCAGGGGTAAGAAGGATTGCCCTGTTACTATAGAAGAGGGTAATAAGTCAGGGGTAACAAGGGGTATTAGGGTAATAAGTGGGGTAACAAGGAGCAGGGGTAAGAAGGATTGCCCTGTTCCTGTAGAAGAGGGGTATTAGGGTAATAAGAGTTGGTACAGGAGAGGAGTACGAAGAAATGCCTTTTTGATAAAGGGGTAAGGGTAAGAATAACTGCCCCACTGGTACTAGGGAAGGGGTATTTTGCCAGACTTGTTGTGGCAACCAGGTCCTGGATAGAGGCTCTCTGATTGCAGGGAGGGGGCTCCTTGGGTAGTAACTGCCTGGTCTTTGGAGGGGCTCTTTTTAATCATGGATGGCCCAGAAGTTCCTGATGGTGACAGTGTCCTTAACATGACCCGTCTGGGTCTGGAGAACCTCAACCTGGACCATCTCAGTGAGAACAAGAAGAAAGAGGTGCACCAACTGCTCCTGACCCACAACCGCCTGGTGGTCCTGCCCCCAAGTGTGGCTTCCTTCTCCCAGCTTCTCCTCCTGGACATCAGCAATAATAACCTGGCCTATATAGGAGAGGAGATCCAGGGACTGACCAAGCTGAAGAGTCTGCTGGCCAAGAACAACCGACTGGATGAGTTCTCTCTGCCTAAGGAGCTTGGCACCATGAAACTGGAAGTGCTGAACCTGAGTGGGAACCAGTTTGAGGAGATCCCCAGCCAGCTACTACAGATCCAGACCCTCAAAACCCTCTCCTTGGGGGGCAACAGACTGAAGGACATCCCTGTGGAGATCGAGAACATGATCAGGTAGAATATCGGCACCTGTGGTCTTAGCATCCCCCCTACACGTTATTTACCTTGGCTAATTCTAGGAATAGGGTTATCTGTCACTGGAGTAGAGTTGACCCCACACTAAAAGTGAGAATTGTGCGACAGATGGCTGTCCATAATCGTCACTTATTGATTGTGAATCTCGCCAGCTATAAATGATCTAAATGATATGTATAATAAAACTGAATGATGATTAGAGTTGCTTTGCACTCTGCCCTAATGTAGAACCTTATTCTATCACCTCTCCCCTATTAAAGGGGACCTTAGCAAGCAGCGACCAACCCCTTTTAGGAGCCAAAGGAAAAGCGTTTTGGGTCATTGACTCCGAGGGTCTATCAAAAGCTCTTATTTTTAGACTGTAGTTCTGCTCCCTCCTCATACTCAGAATCGTATGTTTATTCTTAGTATTGACATGTTCTCGACAGATTGCAGTTCTTGTAAATAATCTATTAATCAAGTGCAGTATCAGCTCTGACAGCCAGTGCAATACATCCTGGCTATGTCATCAGTAACTACCTGCGGCTCTGCAGATGTGGAGTCACTTACAAATGTTTTTTTCATATTTTGGAGTAGCTAGAATCTGAAATGCTTGCTATAATTGTTCTATATATATATATATATATATATATATATATATATATATATATATATATATATATATATATATATATATATGTGTGTAAATTACAAATCAATATTTGTAATTAGAAATTATTTAAAAAATTTGCTCTAGTAACAGAAAACTGCTATGAATTTACTAAATTTTGCCTGCCACTCCGCTCAAGAGATTTTACTGAAAGATGAGCTTGTTATCTAATTACCCCAATTATTGATTAATGGCTCCCAGATTACTAGCCTCCATTTGTATGTGACTTCTGGGGTATCCGTGTTGATTGTCACATACAGAGGATTTTACCACTAAATATTGTAAATACAGACAAAAACAAACAAATCTAGTGTGGGAGGCTTCACTTGAGCTGAGTGACAGATGATATTTAGTAAATTTAAAGCTGCTTTTTCTTTTGCTACAGGACATTTGTTATTAATACTAAATTAAAGTCCAGTGAATCTGCATCTGGCTGGAGTAATGGAGGTGACTTGCAGATGCATGGTGGTGGTGCCCGCGTTATTGCCAGGGCTGGAAAATACCTTTTTGATGTTCAGAGGTCAGCCACCATCAATAACTATATATATATATATATATATATATATATATATATATATATATATATATATATATATATATATAAATTAAATAAAATGTCCCAGACCATCAAAAACCTATGTGTTTTGTAAACATTAAGTATGACCAAGAGCATAATTAATCAGTATAAAACATATACAACTAGACGTTAAATAGATCAAAATAAATGTGTATCCCTCTGCAGGATCCTGGAGGGGTCCATGATACATTGGAAAGTTGTGTGTGAGAGGACTTTATATTTCTGGAGAGCTTTGGTTGAATGATGCAAGGTGCCTGCTTCTGGGCCACTGAGAGGGGGGAGGAGTGCTGTGTCAATTTCAATCTTCTATTATCAAACAAAGTCCTGATCCCTGGGACATCCATACTAAACTACAACTGTCAATCATTTTAAAAATGCACATTTTCAGTATTGCAAAAAAATGTATTATTTTACATGGAAATTTGGAAAGCATATCTACATACAATACATACAAACAAACACATAAAGATGGTGTATGAGTTCTACATATGTATGTGTGTGTGTATATGATTTTATATATATATATATATATATATATATATATATATATATATATATATATATATATATATATATATATATATATATATATATATATATATATATATATATATATCTATATCATTTCACATATGGTGGGCTAAGAGTGATAGAAGTCTCCACCGTACAAAGTATGCAAACAATGAACAGTACATTAGTGATTCTATTTAAATGTCTAAAAAAGAAGATAATAATGATCTTATTTCCTGCTCAAATTTGTCAAATTTATTTATATATATATATATATATATATATATATATATATATATATATAAATAATCAGAGTATTGCAGTATATAGTGATACCTTTTTTTATTGGACAAACATATTCATAGGTTTCATGACGAGCTTTCGAGAGCGTTCCTCTCTTTGTCGAGTCAGAGTCAATACTGATTATAGATTCAGTATTTTTTGCTGTATTTGTGAATCTATAATCAGTATTGACTCTGACTCGACAAAGAGAGGAACGCTCTCGAAAGCTCGTCATGAAACCTATGAATATGTTTGTCCAATAAAAAAGGTATCACTATATACTGCAATACTCTGATTATTTTTATATATATATATATATATATATATATATATATATATATATATATATATATATATATATATATCATTCCAGAGATTTCATCAGAAGTGGTATATTGCATTTGTACTTTGTCTTATAATGACCTCTATAAAATACATGCCCTATGCTGACACTCCTAATTGATTCACAGTGTTACCCAGAATTCCTAGCTCTGGGGTTCATACTCTATGCTGGAGCCAGCTTGTGTGGAAATCCATGTTGCAAACAGCCCTAAAACATGGAGATCTACTCAGTCAGACTCTATCTATTCGTAGTGTACATATATCTGCCACTCCATCTGTTTGCTCAAACGTTGCTGATTCAGCACAGAGCTCTATTCAGGCGCATTCACATTAGAGGGGGAGAGGTTGAGACCCTCCTATAAATTCCATGGCTGTCCGCCCAGTCGCCCCGGTGTCCCACTGCGAGGTACAGAGAGCTTTATATGGAATGTGACTCTGGATCGCTGCCTTGCTGTGTCCTGGCTCCCTGCTCATCTCCTGAGGGGTTTAGTAGATCTGTGGAAGTTTTTGTATAATTTAGCAAATCTACTGACATCTAAAGCAAAGTCCTTATTTATTAGGGCTGAACTTGTTTTTTAAAATAATTTTCATTGTTCTTTTAGCTGGATAAATAGCTTTTCTTGTAAATTGCTAAGGAAAATTTGGGGCTTTTCATAAATAAGGAGTAGTAATAATAATAAAATATTTATTGGAGTTGTAGAACCATGTGATCTGTAAAATGTAAGTGTAGTGTGTATATGTGTGTGTGTGTGTGTGTGTATATATATATATATATATATATATATATATATATATATATATATATATATATATATATATATATATATATAATCTCTACTCAAGTAAGGATTTAGTACTGTATCCTAATAGAAACCAGCAGGTTCTGAAAAATTGATGGTATAGCAGCCCAGGCTCTCAGTGCGGTATGTGGGTGCTTCGAGAGCCCCCCTGGTTGTGCCTCTAGCCCATTATCTGCACTTGCCCCATGTGGATCCTTCCAGGAGTATGTCCATTGATCGGATCTGACCTCTGTGGTTTAGTAGAGACCTTGGACACTAAAAGCTTATCTTGTTCTTCCTTCTCTAAATATAGACACAAAACATGGGAAGTTATACTTTGTGTCCCAAGGTCTTGTATTATCTGTTCCTTGGAGAAATGTGTTATCTGCATTGATTTTCATTTACTTATCTTTGATTTAATAATATATTGTTTTCTTTTTTAAAATAACACTTTTAACTCGCATGCACATAAAAAACTATTATAATTCTAGAGTTGTGCTGTAAAACTGGGGTACAATATACAATCTTTTTTTTTTTTTGCCTGGTTCTGTCCTCTGCCCCTTGTGCTCGGCCTCCTCTCCTGGTTTTGGCCACTTGTGCTTGGGCACAATTGCCTTGGTCTGCCCCTTGTGCTTGGGTCCCTGGTGCTTGGGCACAATTGCCTTGGTCTGCCCCTTGTGCTTGGGTCCCTGGTGCTTGGGCACAAATGCCTTGGTCTGCCCCTTGTGCTTCAGTCCCTGGTGCTTGGGCACCCTTGCCTTGGTCTGCCCCTTGTGCTTCAGTCCCTGGTGCTTGGGCACCCTTGCCTTGGTCTGCCCCTTGTGCTTGGGTTCCTGGTGCTTGGGCACAATTGCCTTGGTCTGCCCCTTGTGCTTGGGTTCCTTGTGCTTGGGCACCATTGCCTTGGTCTGCCCCTTGTGCTTCAGTCCCTGGTGCTTGGGCACCCTTGCCTAGGTCTGCCCCTTGTGCTTGGGCACCTTTGCCTAGGTCTGCCCCTTGTGCTTGGGAACCCTTGCCTAGGTCTGCCCCTTGTGCATGGGCACCCTTGCCTTGGTCTGCCCCTTGTGCTTGGGTCCCTGGTGCTTGGGCACAATTGCCTTGGTCTGCTTCTTGTGCTTGGGTCCCTGGTGCTTGGGCACAAATGCCTTGGTCTGCCCCTTGTGCTTCAGTCCCTGGTGCTTGGGCACCCTTGCCTTGGTCTGCCCCTTGTGCTTGGGTTCCTGGTGCTTGGGCACAATTGCCTTGGTCTGCCCCTTGTGCTTGGGTTCCTGGTGCTTGGGCACAATTGCCTTGGTCTGCCCCTTGTGCTTGGGTTCCTTGTGCTTGGGCACCATTGCCTTGGTCTGCCCCTTGTGCTTCAGTCCCTGGTGCTTGGGCACCCTTGCCTTGGTCTGCCCCTTGTGCTTGGGCACCCTTGCCTAGGTCTGCCCCTTGTGCTTGGGCACCCTTGCCTAGGTCTGCCCCTTGTGCATGGGCACCCTTGCCTTGGTCTGCCCCTTGTGCATGGGCACCCTTGCCTTGGTCTGCCCCTTGTGCTTGGGCACCCTTGCCTTGGTCTGCCCCTTGTGCTTGGGCACCCTTGCCTAGGTCTGCCCCTTGTGCTTGGGAACCCTTGCCTAGGTCTGCCCCTTGTGCTTGGGAACCCTTGCCTAGGTCTGCCCCTTGTGCGTTGGCCCCCCTGCCTTGGTCTGCCTCTTGTGCGTGGGCACCCTTGCCTTGGTCTGCCTCTTGTGCGTGGGCACCCTTGCCTTGGTCTGCCTCTTGTGCGTGGGCACCCTTGCCTTGGTCTGCCTCTTGTGCTTGGGCACCCTTGCCTTGGTCTGCCTCTTGTGCTTGGGCACCCTTGCCTTGGTCTGCCTCTTGTGCTTGGGCACCCTTGCCTTGGTCTGCCTCTTGTGCTTGGGCACCCTTGCCTTGGTCTGCCTCTTGTGCTGGGCACCCTTGCCTAGGTCTGCCTCTTGTGCTTAGGCACCCTTGCATGGTCTTGTCCTCGGGCCTCCTCTCCTTGCCTGCTTCTACCCCTTGTTCCTGGCACCCCGGTGTTGTAGCACTCTTTATTTTGGCTTCCTGCCCCTGTTTACCACATTGCAGCAGATCCTCAGTGTGTATAAAGTTCAGCAGGTCTGAGGAGGAGGCCATTCCTTGTATCGAAGTCTGTGATCTCTTCTGGTTCCTGGAAACTCTCCCAAGAAACAGAGTCTGGCTGAACATTAACCCATCTCCTGCTGTCTCCATTCACACTGATGTCCCAATAGAGAAAAGAGGTTTAGCGTCTCCTATAAATTCACCAACCATACAGTAGTGGAACTGTGGCCTGCAGTGGCCCCTCTGCCAGTTCTGGACTCTTGCTGGACACATTCGGTCTATGAATGACCTAAATACAGATAATGAGACTCTTATTTAACCGGTGTGAGTTGGGCCTGGATCCCATGTGATCCCCTGGTATGAAGGGCCTCATTAGGGCCGGTGTGATAAGGTCAGCACGGCATGATACCTTAGCGAGAGACCCGATGGCCACTGCGTGGGTGACTTGTCCTTGAGCAATCTTCTTTGATACTCAAAATTCCTCTGTAATATTTATTTATTACAATGATACAAACTGATACTTATAATATCTAATATACTGGAATAATATCTAATTAAAGATACAAAACATACCATTTTGCGAATAAGGTTTCTGTATTTAAAAAAAAGTGTTAAACCTGTTTATAAAAATTATTGTAGTTTACAGTTTATAATATATTGTTTTTATTTTTTGCCTTATTTAAATTGTATTTTTGTTTTCTTCTAGCTTGGAATTCCTGTACCTGGGTGGCAACTTCATTGGCTCAATTCCTCCAGAACTGGCCAACCTACCGTACCTGAGCTACCTGGTGCTGTGTGATAACCGGATCCAGAGTGTCCCCCCGCAGCTTGCCCAGTGAGTCAGACTAATACATATACATGATTTATTCAGATAATACTATTCTTAATGGGAAAAAAGTGTCAAATAAAAAAATGGATAAAAACATCCACTATTTCCTTAACCCAATACCAGTTAAAACGACACAATAGAGGTTCCAAATATGGTATACGTTCAGTGTGTTTGTGTTGTATGTATGTGTGTATATATATATATGTATGTATGTAATGGCTATGGATTGAAGAGCAAGGCATTTGTGGGCACATTTGCAAGTCCCAGCTCAGCTTCCCAAATTGCAGCGTAATAACTGTTTTTCTCGGAATTCTTTTTTTTTAACTTGTTTTAGACATTCAAATGTGAACACAGATTTGATTGTCTAAAACAAGTTAAAAAACTTGTTTCATGCCCAGAATTCTGAGAAATACAGTTAAACTGCATTCTGGGAACCTTGGCAGAGAAATATAAATGTGCCCACAAAGCTCTCGCTTTTGCAATCCATAACTATTTCAAACATGGCTTCCCTTAAGCATATGCCTTCTGTATCATACCGCTTTGAGCAAAGCTAAGGTTGGATTATACACAAACTGAAGATTGCAATATTTAGCTGTCAGTCAGCACCTTTATGGTCCACACGTAAATAAAGATTGTGGTTAATGAGATATCCTTGCCTGCACCAATTAGGCTTTTTCCATACAGTGGACTACATAGACAAATACTAAGCATGCTCAGACTGCATTGAATGCAATGGAAATTACGCTATCTCATTAAACAATTATATAATTTTCTTTTGTAGGGGGGTCAGAAAGGCTAACTGACTGAATCAAATTTGGAACTTCTGTGTTATTTTTATGTAGGAAAATGCTATTTAAAAAAAATAAAATAACATACAAGTTCTAATTTCACTTTTTATTACTTTTTTAGTTTTTAATCATTTAATCATACTATAACTAGAACACAATGGACATGAGCTCGAGGGAACTCAGAGGGGAAGTGCCTAGCATGCTGTTTTCTATAGGGTCATGGAGAGTCAGACGCGACAAAACACAAAATTAGAACCTGTGTCACTTTAAACGGCCATTGTAACACAAGAGCTGTCATGACTTTTAGCTAATTCAGATCAGTATAACAAAATATTATGGCTAATTAAAGTTGATCGTTGAAGAAAACTTACACTGAAAACTGCACAATAAATTGTTGTGTATATACGAACAGTTAGATTTCCTCTTCTGTATCTTCCAGGTTGTACTCCTTGAGATCACTGAGCCTTCACAATAACCTCCTTACCTACCTCCCCCGAGAGATCCTCAGTCTGGTACACCTACAGGAGCTCAGCCTGCGTGGAAACCCACTGGTGGTGAGATTTGTGCGTGACCTCACCTACACCCCACCCACACTGCTGGAACTGGCTGGACGGACAATCAAGAGCCGCGGCATCCCCTACACTCCTCAGGAGGTGCCAGAGAACCTGCTGAGGTACCTGGACCTGGCCAGCAAGTGCCCCAACCCCAAGTGTGGGGGTAAGTAGGCTGCGCATCGCTCCATTCTGTCCAACATGAACCTTGCATAAAAAGCATTCTGGTCTTGGAGTTGGTGATACTCTAGAGCAGTGATGGGCAACTCGGTCCTATGAGGTTCTCCAACAGTCCAGGACACTCTGCTTTTGTAATCAAGCTCTTGCTGCTTGTGCACACCTGGGTCACTTGCATGGTCTACCTGCAAAAAAAAAAAGAGATTTAAATCCTAAACTGTTGATGTTCCTTGTAAGACTGAGTTCACCACTACCAGTGTAGTACAGCTGGTCATGGTATTGATGAAAACTTATCTGCTGATCCTCAACAACTAAGAGATGAGAAGAGGGCTCCCAGGCAAGCAATGATTTAGCTTTAACATTGAATGAACATAGGTAGGTGATTAGGTTTGACAATGAGTATTATTCATGCTACCGACTCTCTATGTTCACACAGTGTTAAACCTAAGTGATGGCCTTTTAGGAATCCTTGGTAAGAGGGTTTGGAATCGCTGGTTTAGACAGATTATGGAGGAACGTACGTGCAGTTTAAATGTACAAAGGACAAACATAAATGAAGATTTAAGTGTGTTACATTGTATCACTATGTTCCATATGTTTTCAATCTCATAGATAGTCCCCATGAGCACTGGAAAGTGACCAGCCCAAAAATCGTAAGAGCCACTAGCCTGGGATACACTGTAAGGAGATGCCATGCCACATGGGTCATAAAGTGTGTTTTTCATAGGAGGCTCATTATTCTGGCAAGGCTCGACAAATTCCAGGCTCATATTTTAGGGTGCTTTGGTTGTATTAGTAGTTAGCAGCAGATGAAGGTCGGTACAAATATCCTCCTATAGATCCTAGACTGGATCTCTGTACATTAGAGACCATTTAATAGATTAAAAATGGTCCAGGGTCCAAAAAATAAAAAACCTTGTAAGGAGACTCCATGACATTAATATGTATAGATTAGAAGGGAGAGGACATTAGAGAGAGACCTACAAATCTATTAAAAGGGTTAATAATGTTCAAGAGGTCCTGAGTTAAAGTTGGCATGTCTGGGAGAAGCATAAGGCTATCCTGATTGTTAAATAAGCAAAATGAGCAGATAGGATGGGCAGACTAGATGGCTATTGTTGGTTCTATTCGGCCATCAAATCTATTTCTATACTTCTTGAAGGACTAAACTTGATAATATTAAATTGTTGTTAGAAAGTTGTAAAATAAAGATATTTCCTGTTTATATGCAAGTGTGTTGTAGTGGGAGCCACCTTTTTTTTTTTATTTTTTATTTCTGAGGCCCTGTTTCTATGGGTTGGAAAATATCTTGACTATAGATAACCTGTACAGTGGTGATTCCAAGTGACTCTTCCCTGACTCCGATGAGGGCAGCTCACAACGATAAACGCAAGCACTGCTTCTCAAACATGACTCCTTCTCCATAGTATCAAGATTGCCCCCAGGGCCCATCAGATTTGCAATTTTTTTTTTTTTTTTTTTTTTTTAATCAATAGTTGTCCGCCTAATTTTGCTCCTTTGACCCAAATACTTCCAGTGTATATAATATTTTTTTGTTCATCGTACAATGGCCTCCTATGCAGCATAAACATTGATTCACCATACTTTCATACTATCACTGGTTCATATCAATCTCCCTGACTCAACCTCTTTATTTGCCCCCACAGGTGTATACTTTGACTGTTGTGTTCGACAGATCAAGTTTGTTGACTTCTGCGGGAAGTACCGTCTCCCGCTCATGCATTACCTCTGCTCACCCGAATGCTCCTCACCCTGCTGCTCTGGCTCCAACTCCACCAGTGAGTCAGACTCAGAAGATGAGGCCAATGTGGCCGCAAGGCGAATGCAGAAGGTGCTGCTGGGGTGATCGTTTGGATCTTCACAGCTGCCTATTTTGTGTGGAATTAAAGACGCTGTGCAAAGAATGATTGGGTTGAGAACCTAGTAGGGACTCTACAGCTGGATCAGGCCACCCAACGGTTGGTGAACTGGGTGTCATCGATTCCCTTGATATTGGATGGTCTCTGCTCTCCTTCCATGTTTTCTGTTCGAGCCTATATTAAACTCTGTCTTGCTCTGAAACTGCACTTAACCAAAACTCTTCCAGGCCCTAGATGCTTTAAAGTGATACCAATCTAACAGTCCTTGGTTAATTGACGTTTAATAGATTATCCCCACCAGCCCTCCTGGTGCTGGTCTGCACTTATCTGTATAGTTATTCCAAACCCTCTAGACATCTGGAATAGATTTGCAAAATGACGGGCACTGATCAGTACTTATAGCCATATTGGTAGTGTTTGCAGCTGGTGTACACATTTCAGACTTGTGGACACACAAACTGACAATGCCAACCAACCCTGATGACTGACAATTGCTATAGGCACTGGCTTCTTTGCACAGTCTGGCACTAGTCTATATCTGGCACATAATTTAGCACCAGCCTGTATGTACCTGCTCTGTAGAACATAGAGTCCTGAATACATGTACCTCCGAGCTTAGTAGATACAAGACAAGCTTGAGGGACATAATAGAGACTTGTAGGGCTGACCTGTTTTGTTCCTTAGAGCACTGTAAGTGACTGCGATCTTGTTGCCTTAACCTCTTTCGTACTAAAAAGAACTACAATGACTTCGTACTGCAGGAGCATGAAGCAGCGAACCATCTGTGTGTGAAACTGTACCTTCTGAGGTCTGTATTCTGCATCTGTTTTATGATGGGACCTCATCTAAGTTTAAGCCTTAACCCACTAGATATCTTTGTTTCATTGCTTCATCTACCCAATAACTTATGCCCAAAGACCCACAAATGACTGAAAAAATCTCCTGACTATGGAGAGTCTCCTGTTGAGTGATTCTCATTCTCAGTGAGTTGTGCTCACAAATAACACTTGGCATGAAGGAATCCAGCAACATTTCATTATAAATGGTCATTTAGGAAGTATTTTTGTATGAAAACTGTAAGAAGTAGAGTGTATATATGGTGTTAGTAAATTTCAAATTAACCTTCAAGCCCATCGTCTCCAGAACTCATCATTTTGTTGTATGTGGTGGAGTGTACTGTGGACCTTGCATATTGCATGTATGGTGGTACAATGTGTTCTCAGTGTGTGTGGGGTCTTGGGCTCTCTGGGGTGTGGGGTCTTGGGCTCTCTGGGGTGTGGGGTCTTGGGCTCTCTGGGGTGTGGGGTCTTGGGCTCTCTGGAGTGTGGGGTCTTGGGCTCTCTGGAGTGTGGGGTCTTGGGCTCTCTGGAGTGTGGGGTCTTGGGCTCTCTGGGGTGTGTATGTGTGGCGGCTCGGGGCTCTGTCCGTCGTGTGGCGGCTCGGGGCTCTGTCCGTCGTGTGGCGGCTCGGGGCTCTGTCCGTCGTGTGGCGGCTCGGGGCTCTCTGTCCGTCGTGTGGCGGCTCGGGGCTCTTCGAGCAGAGGGGTGTGAGCTTGTTCAGTTTTGGCAGAGCAAGATGGCTACTTCAAAGTCTTACTTCAACGGTGACTAAACCTTTACCCTTGTTGTGTTTCCTTTTAGTCTTTATTACAAAGCACTGTTTGGTTTGGCACTGCCCTCTTTACAGCTGCAGATACCAATATCAATGTGAAAATAACCAGTTGGTTTGGAAACGGGTAAAGGCTGTGGCTCTTCTCATGGCATTGTCTTTATTTGTTATATATTCTGTTTACCCAACATCCAGCTTTTCCATAATGGCTTATACACTGTGGGTCTGATTATAGAATAACCCAAACATTTGGCTTTTTATGGTAATCAAGTCGATGGTGTAATCTCTGCCATCCTTGGTAATTTAGGGCAGATTTAGTTATTCCTTTTTTGTTTTTGATGTGACTGTATATCTTTTGTAACTGTATTGTACAGATCTTACACTCCTTTAGAAACACTCAGGTTATGTTAATTAAACCTCAGTATTACCACCTAATAAATGTCCAGAGTGCTGGGGTCTAGAATTGAATATTAGTTTATTACGCAGAGCAGCGGTGGATTCTTATAACAAAGGTGACTTATAAAGATGTGTGTGTACATTGCCTTGCAAAAGTATTCACCCCCCCTTGACTTTTTACCTATTTTGTTACATTACAGCCTTAAGTTCAATGTTTTTGTTAATCTGAATTTTATGTGATGGATCAGAATACAATAGTCTAAGTTGGTGAAGTGAAATGAGAAAAATATATACATAAAACTATTTTTTTAGTAATAGAAAACAGAAAATTGTCATGTGCGTATGTATTCACCCCCTTTATTATGAAGCCCATAAAAAGCTCTGGTGCAACCAATTACCTTCAGAAGTCACATAATTAGTGAAATTATGTCCACCTGTGTATAATCGAAGTGTCACATGATCTGTCCTTACATATACACACACCTTTCTTGAAAGGCCAGAGAGGCTGCAACACCTAAGCAAGAGGCACCACTAACCAAACACTGCCATGAAGACCAAGGAACTCTCCACAAGTAAGGGATAATGTTGTTGAGAAGTACAAGTCAGGATTAGGTTATAAAAAAAAAAAAACTATCCAAAACTTTGAGCCCCAGGAGCACCATCAAATCTATCATAACCAAATGGAAAGAACATGGCACAACAGCGACTTGCCCGTCAAAAAATGAAGGTCAATAAAATTTGTGTAAAGCGCTACTTTAGATGCGTAATGTTGTTAGTTGCAAGTTAGGGTTGTAAAATTGCTTTAAAGCCTTTACAGTACATAGACCTATCCTTTATATGAGACCTTTATAAAATGGTATGTAGTGAAAAATGCGTTGTGAATTAATTTGCATGTCCCCGCCCAGTTTCCCATAGCTCAGGGCAATAACTATTTCTCCGAATTTTGAGTAGGAAATACATTTATATATTTTTAGAACTTGCATATTACATAGTTACACAGTAATTAAGATTGAAAAAAGACTTTCAGTCCATCAAGTTCAACCTTTTTAAGATCTCCTTTCAGCTACAATATTCAGATTAGTTGTTAATTAATTAGTTGTTAAATAATTGATTAATTAATATTTTTTTATTTTAATTATTAATTAATCCAGAGGAAAGCAAACAAAAAAAACCCAAGTGAAACTTAGCAAATCGTCTCAAAGGGAAAAAAATAATTCCTTTCTGACCCCAGATACTGCCGATCGGATTTCTCCCTGGATCAATACTCTCTCTCTAATTATCAGGATAACCCTGAATTCCCTTTTTAATTAGAAATAAATCCAGTCCCCTTTAAAAGTTATGTATCGAATCCGCTGTCACCACCTCGTCTGGTAGAGAATTCCACAGATTAACCACCCTTACTGTGAAGAACCCTTTTCTTTCTTTAAGGTGGAATCAATTTACTTCTAACCTCAAGGCATGTCCCCTTGTCAGCTGAAAACCTCTTGGCACAAAAAGCTCCCTTGACAAATCTTTATACTGACCCTAGATGAATTTATATAAGGTAATCATATCTCCTCTTAGACACCTTTTTTCTAGAGAAAATAAGTGTAATTTGGTTAGTCTTTCTTCATAACTTAGCCCCTCCATTCCCCTTATAAGTTTTGTTGCCCTTCTCTGTACCTTTTCCAGCTCTAAAATGTCCTTTTTATGAATTGGTGCCCAAAATTGTCCTCCATATTCCAAATGAGGGTGTACTAGAGATTTGTATAGTGGCAGAATTATATTTTCTTCCCTTGCTTCTATACCCGTCTTAATACATGCTAATATTTTCTTTGCCTTTGCAGCTGCTGCTTGGCTTTGAGCACTGTTACCTAGGTGGTTGTCCACAAGCACTCCCAATATCAGATACACCTAGATTTGCTCCATTAAGATTATAAATTGCATGGCTATTTTTCCTTCCCAGATGCATAACTTTCCATTTATTCGTATTAAATCTCATCTGCCGTTTAGATGCCCATTCCTCAATTTTATGTAAATCCCTTTGGAGGGAAAGCACATCATGATCTGATTTCATTACCTTGCACAACTTTGTGTCATCAGCGGAAATGGAGACACCACACTCCAATCCTAACATTAATAAATATGTTAAAAAGGAGAGGACCTAATACTGAACCCTGAGGAACCCCACTTACCACATTAGTCCAATCGGAGTATGTTCCATTTACAACAACCCTTTGCTTCCTGTCTTTTAGCCAGCTCTCAATCCATGAGCAGATATTTACTGCAATTCCTGTATCTCTTAGTTTGCACAATAGTCTTCCATGTGGAACTGTATCAAAAGCCTTTGCAAAATCTCCAAAAACTACATCCACTGAGTTGCCTTGATCCAGGTTCCTACTAACGTCCTCATAGAAACGAATTAGATTTGTTTGACATGACCTATTCCTCATAAATCCATGTTGACTCCTACTTATAATTCTGTTCAAACAGACATATTCTTGTATATTATCCCTTATTAACCCTTCTAAAAGCTTCCCCACTACAGAAGTGAGGCTCACTGGTCTATATCTCCCCTGATTTGCTCTTGCTCCCTTTTTAAATATAGGTATCACATCAGCTTTTCACCAGTCTTCTGGTAGAGACCCTGTGTTGAGTGAATCTTGAAAAATTAAATATATGTGTATATTAAAAATTAAAATGTATATGTTCTTACGGACTTACGACAAACAAATACGAGACGCGTTACGACCCATTATGACCTTGCAAAAATACGACCTTACCGCCCGAAACCTGCGCACATGAAAACATGAAAAACACATTAAATACACGCAACAAATACAAAAAAAAGCTTACCTATCAAGGGAAGGCAGCCCGGACCTCGAAAACTGAAGTTACCCCTCAATTTCACTCAAAATAAAAGAGTTTAGACACCCGAAAATCCCCTAAGCGAGAGAAAAAATGGCAGCCGAAAAAAAACGAAAACGAGGCTATAGGACTCTAAAGATGCAAAACACCACCAAACACCTACGGATTTTCCGAAAAAGACGTACGAGATCCGAAAACAAGGACGCAACCCGTGCAACCCAAAAAACATTAGAAACACAAGAAATACACACAACAAACACATAGACCTCTGCAAGTGAAGTTACATCTCGATTTAAGTCCAAATTACAGAGTTTAGACACTCGAAAATCACCTAAGCAAGAGAAAAAATGGCCGTCGAACAAAATGAAAACGAGGCTAAAGCACCCTAAACACGCAAAACTCCACCAAACATGTAGCGGAACCCATCCCTGTTTTACCCTGTTTTATGATTATTTAATTCTTGGTTAAAATATGATCCTACAATATGTTTGCTGTTTGATGCTCTGCAGAATATTAGCCAGACTTTTGCAGACCTAGGCTAATAGATAATCCTATTACAGAGATTCAAGAGATAAGAAAGTTGTAAAGGATCCTTGCATTTGCCAAAGTGTTTTAATTCTCTGATAAGAACAAAGAGGTGTAATTGAATCAATGTCTGATTGTATCAAAGTTGCCAGGGAGGTGTGACCCACCTATTGTTCTCTTTATGGGTATTGTGCAGCCAAATATGGGGGATGTGGATTGCCTGTGGGAAGAGATGTATAAATATTTCTGCACTAACAAAATAAAGTCAGTATTCATTTGACTCCCAAATTGTGTGTCGTCCAATATGGGAGGTCGGGGATGGTGAAACTGTAGTGCCTCCTGGGTATTGTACCATATACCAGCGGAGATTTGGACTGCGTGTTCCTGCTCCGTTACATTTGATGGCAGCGACGGGATTCAAACCTCACAGCAGACCGTTGTTCGGCAGTTACAGCCATTTGGGAAATTTGCTATTTCGTATGGAACCGAAAGGAAAGGGTATGTGAATAGACCCGAATGTTGAAACGGGCCACGCTAAAAGAGCTATTGGAAGCAAGGGGAATTATTGCCAGCAATAAAACCAAAGCTACCCTTATTGTTGAACTCATGGAGGGAGACCGGGCAGCTGCTGCAGCACCTCTTACGGACAGCACACAGAATGAGTTTGGAAGAGAACTCCAATGCAGACTGGCCCATTTCCCAGGTACGCCTCCCACAGAAACCTTGGAAAGGATTATGTCCGATGTCCACGAATACATAATGGGAAAGCAGCGGGCAGACTGGAGGTCCAGAGAGGGGTCCCTAATCACACCACACATAGTACCGGGGAAGCCTAAACTCCCGTACCATGCTTTTAAAAACTATGTGGAGACCGAAGACATTGATGGCTACTTGCATGACTTTGAGAGATTATGCCAATTACATGAGATCAACGCCGCCGACCAGGTAACCCTGTTGGTGAGTAAGCTAGCGGGCCGGGCAGCAGAAGCCTACCGCACCATGCCAGACGAGGATAGCAGAGACTACCAGAAAGTAAAGCAGGCGATCCTGGACAGGTACGCAATTACCCAGGAGGCATACCGGCAGCGGTTCCGAGAAAGCCGAAAGACAGAGAAAGATACTCACATGGAGTGGGCGCACCGCTTAACTAGGGCGGGCAAAGGTTGGGTACAAGCCGCACAAGCAACCACAGTGGAGGACATGCTACAATTACTGCTACTGGAGCAATTCTTCCAGGGGTTAACCCCGGATTTACAAAACTGGCTGAGAGATCGGAAACCGCGCATCTTAACTGAAGCGGCCAGGTGGGCAGATGAGTACCAAGATGCCAGGAGGGCACAGCAGGCACAGGCACGGTCCATCTTGGGAGCTGCTAACCGACCGCCCACCATTAACCCCACCCCAGCACTGCGTCCGGGTGGTGGGAACTACCAAACCCCTCCACGGTACAACAATGCCCGATCTTTCATCAGGTGCCACACGTGTAACCAGCAGGGCCACATGCAAAGAGACTGTCCCAGAAACAGAAACCGCTCCACGTGGAATACTCCAACCAATTTCCCTGCAAACCGGGCAGCAGTACACTGCTACCAGAGTGAGCCTCGACAACCTTTCTTCGGGACCCAGTCTAATGAAGAATCTTTGGGCACCCTCCACGAGGTTAACCCAGTACAAGCAGCTCCAGACAACCGACAGGGACACCGCCAAGTGGTACACGTAGAGGGAACACGCCTTCAGGGTCTGCGCGATTCTGGGGCCACCATAACCCTGGTTCGCAATCACCTAGTCCCCAAGCACCAGCTCACTGGAGAATATGTGGCAGTCCGGGTGGCAGGGGGGGCGATTTACAAAATTCCCACTGCTAAAGTACATTTGGATTGGGGAGCGGGGTCGGGGAATGTGGAAGTGGGCCTCATGCAGGACTTACCAGCTGATGTCATCCTGGGTAACGACTTGGGGGAGCTGACCTCCGCTTTTGTTTCTCCCAGCAGCAGTGTGTACCCCAGGGAGCTGAAGGTGTCGTCCTTCCTCCCCAGCAGCAGTGTGTACCCCAGGGGGCCGAAGGTGTCGTCCTTCCCCCCCAGCGGCAGTGTGTACCCCAGGGGGCCGAAGGTGTCGTCCTTCCCCCCAAGCGGCAGTGTGTACCCCAGGGAGCAGAAGGGGCCGTCCTTCCTCCCCAGCGGCAGTGTGAACCCCAGGGGGCAGAAGGTGTCGTCCTTCCCCCTCAGCGGCAGTGTGAACCCCAGGGGGCAGAAGGTGTCGTCCTTCATCCCCAGCGGCAGTGTGAACCCCAGGGGGCAGAAGGTGTCGTCCTTCCCCCTCAGCGGCAGTGTGAACCCCAGGGGGCAGAAGGTGTCGTCCTTCATCCCCAGCGGCAGTGTGAACCCCAGGGGGCAGAAGGTGTCGTCCTTCCCCCCCAGCGGCAGTGTGTACCCCAGGGAGCAGAAGGTGTCGACCTTCCTCCACAGCGGCAGTGGGTACCCCAGGGGGCCAAAGGTGTCGTCCTTCCCCCCCAGCGGCAGTGTGAAACACAGGGGGCAGAAGGTGTCGTCCTTCCCCCCCAGCGACAGTTTACACAAACCAGGGGAGACACCAATCTCCCAGACGGCGCAGATGGGACCGTGGTCTCTGCGCCCACAGCTTGTCCAGATCCCCAACTACCGTCACTGGGACAACCGGAGGAGGGGGTAAGTACAAATTCCCCTCCCCAGCTAACTTCTAATGTGGCCCCAGGGTTAACAGAGGAAATGTTAACCCCCACTGACCCCCACGTTTCCCTGGCTACTGAGCCGAAATATGTCCCAAGTACCCCAGCAGAAGAGCTGACAGCGGGGCACAGTGCAGTCGGCCTCTGCCCTCCCTTTGTCGCTTGTACAGAGCAGGATGTCCTGCAGGTTATACCAGCAGAAGAGCTGGCATCAGGGCAGAGTGCCTCTGCCCCTCAAGTCCCCTCAGCGTGTTGCCCCATCACCCCAGCAAAATATCCAGGTACCTGGTTAGACTTCCCCCCAAAAGAGAGATGTGTGACGAAGTGCCCTTCGCCACCTTGGCTTGGAGAGGACTGTTTGCCAGCCTCCTGCCCTGCGACTATGGCCCTGGTACATATTGCCCTTTGGAACCAGTGTTCGGCCATACCAGAGTGTAAGTCACTCATTCCGGCCCTTTACATACAGGGGGGTCATTCTGTACTTGCCCTGTGTGAACCATGATACCCCAGATAACTGTGCCATGAAGCCCATTCATATAATGAAAGACTATGGGAAAGACTTTAGCTACATGGCAATTGAACTGTGTGAAGAGGATCTGAGCGCTATTCGGTGGTTTTGTGCGCTCAGATCCCAGCTATCTGGGGATATGGGAAATGTGAATAAATGTGAATTGCAGTAATGCTGATGGGTTGTCAAACTAGAGAATTGACCAACAAATACTTTTGTCCGGACATCCCCAGGCTGATCCGTTGGGATCAGACCGTGTATGCCGGCTTATGGTCACGGGGGAGGTGTGTAGCGGAACCCATCCCTGTTTTACCCTGTTTTATGATTATTTAATTCTTGGTTAAAATATGATCCTACAATATGTTTGCTGTTTGATGCTCTGCAGAATATTAGCCAGACTTTTGCAGACCTAGGCTAATAGATAATCCTATTACAGAGATTCAAGAGATAAGAAAGTTGTAAAGGATCCTTGCATTTGCCAAAGTGTTTTAATTCTCTGATAAGAACAAAGAGGTGTAATTGAATCAATGTCTGATTGTATCAAAGTTGCCAGGGAGGTGTGACCCACCTATTGTTCTCTTTATGGGTATTGTGCAGCCAAATATGGGGGATGTGGATTGCCTGTGGGAAGAGATGTATAAATATTTCTGCACTAACAAAATAAAGTCAGTATTCATTTGACTCCCAAATTGTGTGTCGTCCAATATGGGAGGTCGGGGATGGTGAAACTGTAGTGCCTCCTGGGTATTGTACCATATACCAGCGGAGATTTGGACTGCGTGTTCCTGCTCCGTTACAAAACACTTACAGATTTTCCGAAAAAGTTGGACGACATCCGAAAACAACAGCCGCGTACCACACATTAGGCGCCATTTTAGAACACTGACTTACACAATCCGGAAGTACACGGCTACCCTAACGGATTTGCCTCGCGCACGCACACTATTACACTACACACATTCATGACGCTTACACAGCAGCTCCACAGCACTGATGCTGCAGCAACCTGAAAACAGATTGCCAGCTCTTCAACACAATGCTTCCTGCATATATTACTCCACAATAGGTAAAGTATATAAATGTCTTCTTTTATTAATTATTCATTGCCATACCCAAAAAAAACACCAACGCTGCTCATAGCATACAAACAACCAAGAGCCTCGCAATGAGCTCCGAAGAATCTTGGAACACCAACAAAATTAATTTTGCACACAAACAACATTACCTGCCTTACAATCTTATTGCCGTCATTTTTTGATGGGCAAGTCGCTAGTCACATATATAGTTGTCAGCAAGCAGTTGTCCGCTGCAGTTCCTGGCAAGGAGCGCGAAAGGCACTCCTTGCGCTGGAGAAGATGAGCGCCATAGGAGCTCATCCCTACGACCCCCTACGACTTTCGGACCGCAAATGCGGACTCTCACAAAGTTAGCGGCCGCATTTGCAGAGGTGGAGGCTCTACCGCGCCCCACAACCACTTACAAACGCCCACACACGCTGCAGTTTGAAAACCAAAATACGCAATGACGAACTACGGACTTACACAAAAAAAAAAGAACCCGCGGGACTTAGGAACAAAAAAAATTGCTGCCTTACAAAAAAAAAACATAAAACCAATACGGACTCGCAAAAATACGACCTTAATGGACAAACATACTCAAAACAACAAAAATAAACACAAAAAAACCCCATTTCCCACAGCAAGAGGGGACACCCAGCACGTCTGGAAGTCAGGTTACACCTTGATTTCACTAACATTTCCAAAGTTTACGCACTCGATAATCCCCTAAGCGACAGAAAAAATGGCTGATGAAAAAAACAAAAACGAGGCTAAGGACGTAAAAGTACAAAACGTACTCGCAAAACTGAACCAACTCTCAAGAACACTTCATCCGGCACGTAATGCGGAACGTAACAACCACAAAATCCCCACCATATCATATGCAAAAAATATCTACTATCTGCAAAATGGCGCATGGAACGCAAATTGACGGCTGGAACACAAATAGCGCATGCGTATTTCGTTATAACGGTTTCTACTTCACCTCCAAGTCTATAAATACTGCACACTTTCCAGAAATGTCTACATTTCTCCTCAGGTGATGAACCGTGTGACTGGACCTGTCACTGGTGGCGTTACTTCTGAAGCAACTTCATTATCACTTTAGAAGTTTACAATCTGCAAATTACACCAAACAGGTAAGCTATAATATATTAATTAATAAATCCATAAAAAAAAAAAAAAAGGTTTCATTTAAAATATTGCCAACAACAACCGTATTCATGTATCATAACATTTCAAACACACATATATGTGTATGTGCCCTAAAATAATCTTAATTTCAAACAAAACAAAAAAAAGAACAGATTTTATTCATATCTTTTTTTTTTTAAATTTGCCTTTTACCAAAAAAATATACACACATATATATTTATGATGAATTTAATATTTCCCTTTTCTTCACATTTCCAACAGACTCTGCCTCAACAGCGTCACTGAATCATTTGCAGCGCTGCACGCTTTCACACGCACTGTGAAATCTGCACAATTTCACCCACGACAAAGAAAGAACAACAGGTAATTTACAAAAATATATTTCATTAACAAAAATAAGATGCTGTTAAAAAAATAAAAATACACAAAAAAAAATGTCTCTTTCTCTCTTTCAACAGACACTGCCTGAAGACTGTTGCAGGAAGATTGGCAGCAGGGTACCCTCTGTCATTTATACACAACTAATAATTCAACCAAGGTATAGTATAACAAGAAAAAGAAACACCTATCCTGTTTGCTGTGCGCCAATGTCAAAATGAAAACAACAAAACAAAACAAAAAACCCTACTAAACAATAATGTTGCACACAAAACAGGATACTCCAGCAAATGTTGTTAACACATATAAAATAGAACAATGAATCCTGTTTTGTCTGCACCAACCTCTAAGAATAACCCATAACCTAAACCTATAATCCCAAAAGTGTCGTACACAAAACAGGATAGTACAACAAATATTGCTAATACATACAAAATTGAACGATAAATACTGTTTTCTGTGCCTTAACCTATAAGCCTAAACCCACAACCTAAACCTCTAATGACCACTGTGGTGTACACAAAACAAGATAGTACAACAAATATTGTTAACACATACAATATTTCAGAATAAATCCTGTTTTGTGCGCCCTAACCTCTATGCCTAAACCCAGAACCTAAACCTCTAATGACAACTCTGGCGTACACAAAACAGGATAGTATCACAAATATTCCTAAACCCACAACCAAAACCTCTAATGACAACTGTGGTGTACACAAAACAGGATAGTACAACAAATATTGTTAACACATAAAAATGTCAGAATAAATCCTGTTTTGTGTGCCCTAACCTATAAGCCTACACCAGAATCTAAACCTCTAATGACAACACGGGTGTACACAAAACAGGATAGTATCACAAATATTGGTAATACATACACAATTTAACCTATAAGCCGAAAGCAACAACCTAAAAACTATCACCACAACACTGGTGTACACAAACAGGATAGTACAAAAAAAAAATCTCATCACAAACAACATTGAAGAATAAAGCCTGTTTTCTGTGCCATAAACTATAAGCCTAAACCCAGAACCTAAAGCTCTAATGACAACAGTGGTGTACACAAAACAGGATAGTACACAAAATATTGTTAAAGAACCAAAATACAATTACAACATATGTTTAATGTGCCCTAACCTATAAGGCCAACACCAGAACCTCAACATATCAGGTTAACAATGGTGTACAAAAAACAGGATAGGACAACAAACATTCAAAACACATACAAAATGGAAGAACGCATTCTGTTTTCTCTGCACCAACCTCTAAGTATTAGTAACTCATACAAAATAAAAAAAATAATGGTGTTTTGTGTGCCCTAACCTATAACACTAAACCCATAACCTAAACCTCTAATGCCAACAGTTCTGCACACAAAACAAGATACTACAACAAATTTTCTTACAACATAACACATCCAACCAGCTATCCTCTTACATATGCACCACTCTCTAAGCCTAACACCATAACCTAAACCTCAATCAATAGATACTAATTAAAAATATAGATCCTGTTTTACATTCTCTTATTAAATAAATATTAATTACTTACATTTTAATGCAACATTTGCATCTCTCTCTTTCCTTTTCAACAGACACTGCCTGAAGACTCTCTGCATCGCTACAGCAATTTCCACACAACAGATTTTAAGCAAAGAGGTACAGTATTACACGTTGAACAACAAATAAAATGCTGCTATTTACACATATCAAATAGAAGGACCTATCCTGTTTTTTGGTTGACTTTCTGCAAACGTACAGCAACCTAACTAACAATATAAGTCTAACCCCATAACCGGAAAACACTAATAACAACATTGCCACATGCAAAACAGGAGAGCAACACACAAAAAAATAGAGCTAATGCCAGCTATATTGTACACAAAATTACAAAAAAAAATAGTTAACATACACACACTTTAAAGATATATAGGCTTTTTACTGCAGAAACTTTTAAGCCCAACTCCATACCCTAAACAGGTAATGACAACAATAGCGCACAAAAATTAAGAAAACACACATAGGGCCTCATTCTATTGCGATTTGCCCAATTAAATAAGCCTCTATATAAGTACAGAACATCATTTTGGGAAAAAACATTTTAATTACTGAACTTCTATCCAAAAGCAAGGTCTTCAATAACTAAAAACGTCTTTAAAAAATATGCTCTGTGCTTATATAGAGCCCTATTCAATTGACAAAATCGCAATTGAATGAGTCCCATGGAAAATAGAAGGAACTATCATCTTTCATGTGCCACTTTCACAAAATACACTGCAACCTAACTAACACTCTCATTCAATTGCAAATCGACCTATTGAATAGAGATTTATATAAGCACATAGCATATTTATTTAACTTTGTACTAAATGAACTTCTATCCAAAAATAAGGTCTTCTATCTGAAAACTGAAAGACAAAATATATATGGTACTCACTGCTTATATACATCCTTATGCAATTGCAAAAACATTGACATTGAACGAGGCCCTATGTTGCTAACTCCAACCTTCTCAAGCTAACCTCATAATGGAAACAGGATAGTAGAAAATAAAAATATGCTGTTTAAAAAAAATATTGAAATAACTAGAAAAAATAATAATATTATACTTTTATTTACAGATTAATATGGCAGATAGTGACAAGAAACAGGAAAAGAAAAGACGTCAAAATAGAGAACGTCAAAAAACATGGGCAGAGCATCAGATGCCGGAGCAGAAGAAAATTCGACGACAAAAATAACTAAAAAGACTTGCAAGCAAAAGACGATCAGCTGAGAAACTAAAATCAATCCCTAAGAAGGCAACTAAAGGCATCGAAAAAACAAAAGCATTTAGAAAATGTTCCTGAACAATCAGATAATAATTCTAATGAGGATTTAGAGACTCATATTGATATATGTTCTCACAATTGTCCTTTACTTAAATCTTTAGCAGCAGAGGTTCATAATTGTGGTGATATGAATATTGTCTGTCAGTTTTGTGGGGCTTATCATTTCAAACAGGAAAGACCCAGAGATGGCGAGTTCATTAGTTGCTGTCAAAAGGGCAAGGTAAGTCTTCCAGAAAGACAACAATGCCCACCATATTTACAAAGCATTATGACTGATCCTACTTTCCCCAACTACCAAAATTTGAAAACAAACATAAGATCATACAATAGTGCCATATCCTTTGCATTACTGTAAGTCCCACTCCCATATTCTCTCACTCTCACTCCTCCTTCTGCTAGCTGCTGAAGACATATCCCCTAACCCAGGTCCCTCCCTCATTTCTACCTGCTTTCAGCCATGCTCTACTCCAAGGGCAGAAAACACCAGAAAAACACAGAATTTGATACCCATCACTTGTCACAAACCCTCCACTCTTCCTTTCTCCTGTGCTCTCTGGAACGCACGATCTATCCGCAATAAACTCACTTTCACTCACGACCTTTTCACTACCAACTCCCTCAATCTACTGGCTCTTACTGAAACCTGGCTCTCCTCTTCTGATACTGCCTCCCTGCAGCACTCTTGCATGGGGGTTTTCACCTCAGTCACACACCTAGACCTGGGAACAAACAAGGTGGTGGTGTGGGTGTATTACTTTTCTTTTGCTGTACGTTTTACCTCATACCCCCTGTCCCATCCCTCCAATTTTCGTCTTTTGAAGCTCATACTATCCGCCTCTTCTCTCCTATCTCTCTACGTGTTGCTGTAATCTATTGCCCCCCAGGTACTCCCTCTCAATTTCTCGATCACTTTTCCGCCTGGCTCCCACACTTTCTTTCCTCCAACATTCCCACACTGATACTTGGCGACTTCAACATTGCCATTGACATCCCCACCTTCTCAGCAGCCGCCAAACTACTTGCACTCACCTCTTTCCTCGGCCTCTCAAAACTTACAGATTCTTCAACTCACCATGCTGGACACTCTCTCAACCTTATTTTTACCAATATTACCCATACCTCCAACCTAGTCATCCACCCTCTCCCTCTATCTGACCATCACCTCCTTACCTTCAACCTCACCACATCTTCCTCCCATCACTCTTCTTCAACCCCAGCCACAATAACCCACAGAAACCTGCTAGAACTCGACCCTACACAACTCTCCACTGTGCTCCAACCTCTTCTCAGCACTATCACCAACCTCAACTGCCCTGACACTGCCACCTCACACTACAACTCTACTCTCTCTTCCACCCTTGACCCCCTTGCCCCCATAACTACACACAGACGCCCTCAATCTCATCCACAACCATGGCACACTACACACACACACACGTTACATTCAGAAGTGCTCCCGCACTGCTGAACGACTATGGAGGAAATCACGCTACGCAGCAGATTTCCTTCACTACAAGTTTATGCTACGTTCCTACTCCTCTGCCCTCAACCTGGCCAAACAGCAGTACTTTACATCACTATTATTAACTCTGTCCTATAACCCAAAATGCATTTTTGCCACTTTCAATACTCTCCTCCGCCCACCACCTCCCCCCATCCCTTCCTGTCTCACGGCTAAAGACTTTGCCAACCATTTTGCACATAAAATTCAATCTATCCACAATGAACTCTCCTCTCATTGTGGCTCACACACTTCACTCTCTCAACTAACTCAACTAACCAACAACACTCAATCTACCCCCCCCCCATTCCCACAGCCACTCTGAACTACTTTACCCCTGCAACAGAAGATGAAGTCTCCATCCTAATATCATCCTCTCACCTGTCCTTCAGATCCTATTCCATCTCAGCTCATCCCTCCCCTCTCTACTACACTAATCCCAGCTCTCACACATATCTTCAACCTTTCCCTAAACACTGGCACGTTTTCATCATCTCTAAAATATGCCATAATTACACCCACTCTCAAGAAACCCTCATCCGATTCTGACGTTGCATCTAACTATCGCCCTATCTCTATACTTCCTCTGGCTTCCAAACTGCTGGAGCGGCTCGTCTATAACCGCCTTACCTGTTTCATCTCCTCTAACTCTCTTCTGGACACTTTCCAATCCGGCTTTCGGCCCCAACACTCCACTGAGACAGCCCTCATAAAAGTCACCAATGACCTGCTCACCACCAAGTCTAAAGGCCACTTTTCTATTTTGCTTCTTCTGGATCTCTCTGCCGCCTTTGACACAGTTGACCATTCTCTTCTACTCCACATTCTCTCCTCCCTCGGCATTCGAGACACTGCTCTCTTGTGGTTCTCATCATACCTCCAAGAACGATCATTTAGCGTCTCCTTCTCCGGCACATTTTCTTCTCCTGACCCCCTGTCTATTGGCGTACCCCAAAGATCAGTCCTAGGCCCCCTCCTCTTCTCCATCTACACATCCTCACTCTGCACCCTAATAAACTCTTTTGGGTTCCAGTACCATCTCTATGCAGATGACACCCAAATCTACCTCTCAGCACCAGATCTATCCCCCTCTCTTCTAGCACACGTCTCCAACTGCCTCTCTAGTATATCCTCTTGGATGCCCGCCCACCATCTGAAACTCAACATGTCTAAGACTGAACTCTTAATCTTCCCACCCTCTACTACATCTTCAATTCCTCACATCTCTCTCTCTTTGTCAACAATGCCATCATCACTCCCACCTCCCAAGCCCGTTGTCTCGGGGTTCTACTGGACCCTGCCCTCTCTTTCATCCCACACATACAGTCTCTAACTAAATCCTGTCTTTTCCTTCTAAAAAACATATCCATTACCTTACACAAGACACTACTAAGATTCTAATACACTCTCTCATCATTTCTCGTCTTGACTATTGCAACTCGCTCCTTGTTGGACTGCCCATTACTCGCCTCTCCCCACTTCAATCCATAATAAATGCCTCCGCCAGACTCATCTCCAGTACACATTGTTCAGTGTCAGCAGCTCCTCTTTGTCAATCACTTCACTGGCTTCCCTTAGCCTCCAGAATAAAGTTTAAAATCTTGACCCTAACTTATAAAGCCCTCAACAACAGCGCACCCCCATACATCTCTGCTCTCATCTCCAAATACTCCCCCACACGCCCTCTTCGTTCTGCTAACGACCTTCTTCTTTTTACCACTCTTGTCACCTCCTCTCACTCCCGCCTCCAGGACTTTTCTCGCGCTGCCCCTATTCTCTGGAACTCCTTGCCTCGCTTCACCAGACTATCCTCCTGCTTTAAATCCTTCAAAACATCATTAACAACGCACCTCTTTAAAGAAGCCTATAACCTTCCTCCCTAACATGCTCAGCACTACTCTCTCCCTACTGTACCACATACACACTTCAACCTTTAGATTGTAAGTCTGCGAGTTTCAATCCTGCAAGGAGCTTTAGGGAAAGCGCTATGGACACCGGATTCCAAGCTCAAAGACAGGGCAATCCACTCTTTACAATGTGTGAATCTTGAACTTGTCATTGCCTGTAACTTAACTTATGTATAGCGATACGGAATATTTTGGCGCGTTACAAATAAACAATAATAATAATAATAATAACATTAGCTGCTAATGTGCCAGGACATGGCCCTTACTGCGTTAAAGTACAAATTTGCCATCGTACTTCTCATTTACATCCAGAGGAAGGAGAGCAAAGAAAATTTTCTCAACTATACGTCCTAGATACAATGGAAGCTGTTGACCAACGTATGCAGCTTCAAGAAAATAAAAAATGCTTACCCATTGTTTTTATAGAGCTTGATAAAATGATGGCTCAAAACCCATACTCTTAAGCCTACAAAAAATTGGCAGAAGTAGAAAA
Source organism: Discoglossus pictus (assembly GCA_027410445.1). Taxonomy (NCBI): domain Eukaryota; kingdom Metazoa; phylum Chordata; class Amphibia; order Anura; family Alytidae; genus Discoglossus; species Discoglossus pictus. The sequence goes on along the minus strand of CM050164.1, from coordinate 7,834,655 downwards.
GGAACAACAAATTCATGGAGAAATACATCAATTGCCAATCCCAAAGGTCAGCATGGTGCTTAAAAGACATTGCCATACTGATAAACGCCGTTATAACTTGCCAACATCAAATGAGGTTACAATGGTCTTTCAAAATGATGAAGGAGAACCACCATTTCAGAGAGACATTAAAATATATCCCAGAAATGAGGAGCAACCTTTCATTAATAGAGGTATCTTAAGTACCAATTTGGATCCAATGACATATCCCATATTTTTTCCACATGGGGAAACAGGTTGGCAACCCAAATTAACTCTTCAGAGTTACCCAAATTCAAAAGTACACGTTAGAAACAATATTTGCATGCTTGATTTTAAAGTCGCTCAAATTGCCATTCGAGATGGATTCAATCCCATTTTATGTGGTGGAAAACTGACACAACAATGGATCATTGATTCATATTTGCAAGTTGAGGCAAATGATTTAAACTTCATCAAATATCAACAATATAAACTACATGTAGAACAGTATTGTGGACTGATGGATTATGTTGCTGAGGTTGCTACAAACAGAGAGCTGCCAGCTGGCAAAGCCATCATTTTACCATCTTCTTTCTAGGGATCTCCTCGCAATATGCAAGAAAAATACAATGATGCCATGGCTATTGTAACTAAATTTGGCAAACCAGATTTATTTATTACATTTACAAGTAATCCACAATGGCCAGAGATTACACACAATCTGCTAATTGGACAGACTGCTTCATATAGACCAGATTTAGTGGCAAGAGTCTTTAAAATCAAATTAAATTAATTAATACGTGACCTAACCATAACTCAGTTATTTGGCAAATGTCTGGCTTATGCTTATACCATTGAATTTCAAAAAAGAAGCCTTCCACATGCACATATTCTTATAATCCTTCCAGAGAAAGATTAATTGGATACTGGTGACAAAGTGGATTCAGTTATTTTTAATGCACGATCACTCATATGCAGTATATCGATTAGCTGTACATTTGCCACAAAGACATTTAGTGTATTTCCATGTTGGACATGAAACTAATGCTTTTACACAAAGTGAGCATTGCCAAACTACACTAACTGCATGGTTTCAATTACATTCTACTGACTTAGAGGCAAGAGAATTGTTTTATATTGACATTCCATACCATTATGTTTTCGTTAATGGATTATGGCGAAAACGAAAAAGTTGTGGAAATGAAATAATCCCAAGAATTTACACTGTAAATCCAAGAGCCCTTGAACGTTTCTGCTTACGGTTACTACTTCTAAATGTTCCTGGTGCACAAAGTTTTGTACAGTTAAGAAATGTTAATGACATACTTTATGAATAATTTCATTTAGCTGTGCGACACAGAAACTTCCTAGCTGATGATACAGAATGGGAAAGATGTCTAGAAGAAGCAGTACTATGTCAAATGCCACGGCAGATGAGGGAACAATTTGCATTCATTTGTATCTTCTCAAATGCTCCAAATGCATTAGCTTTGTGGGACAAATTTAAAAGAAATATTGCTGAAGACTTTTTGCAACGATACAATGAGCCTATTGCACAATTAAAAGCATTAATTGAAATACAAGAGGTCTTTCTAACTCATGCATTAAGTTGTGCAAGTTTAAATCTGCCAGTTACAGGTCTCATAGACGACATAAACTTTGAAGACTATGACACTCAAATCCAAAGACAAAGAACAGAAGAAAGACTTGCAACTTTAAATACATTACAATTGCAAGCATTTAATGCAATCAAAAATGCCCTATATGATGATATGCTCAAAGACCATTATTTCTATCTGGATGGACCTGACGGATCAGGAAAAACGTATCTATATAATTTATTGATGAGTTTTGTTCGAGCACAAGGTCAGATAGCTCTGGCATTTGCAACCACTGGAATTGCCACACTTTTGTTAGAAGGTGGAAGAACTGTGCATAGTGGATTTAAACTGCCAGTTCGTATTTTGGAAACATCAGTGTCGGATATTCAAATGAATTCTTTACAAGCAAAAAAATGTTTAAAAAGTAAATTAATTATAATAGATGAAGCTACAATGATGTCATGCCATGCCCTACAATGTATTGACCGTTTGCTACGTGAAGTCATGGATAATAATTTGCCATTTGGTGGAAAGGTAATGTTGTTAGGTGGAGATTTTAGACAAGTTGTACATGGAAATCGGGCCGACGTTTTCGAAACATGTATAAAGTCAAGTACACTATGGAAACTATTTACCCATCTTCAATTACAACTAAATATGAGATCAGAAGGAGAAAATAATTAAATGATTGGCTCATTAAAATTGGAGAAGGAAAAACAGAGCGAATACAAAATCTACTTCATGACACTGTCCAGATCCCAGGTCATATGATTTGCAAACAGGATCTCATATCAGCTATATTCCAAACTACAATAAATAACAACGACTATGCAGAGCTTGCCAACAAAGTAATACTAACATGCAAAAATAAGGATGCATTGCTCCTCAATAATGAAATATTTTAAAAAATAAATGCACCACAAAAAGATTATCACAGTGCTGATTGGTGATGACAAAGAAAGTCAGACAAACTTTTCAACTGAATTCATTAACTCATTAACACCCTCTGGAATGCCACCGCATATTTTGCAGCTAAAGAAAGGTGCAATTGTCATGTTACTGTGAAATATGAACCCAAAAAAAGACCCATGTAATGGGACCAGATTAATTGTTCAAGAATTAAAGGACCATTTCATACATGCTGAAATTCAAACTGGTACCCATAAAGGAGAGAGAGTTTTCATACCAAGAATAGATTTGGCACCAAGTGAAAGTAGCCTCCCTTTTGTACTTCAAAGGAGACAATTTCCCATCATCATGGCATTTGCCATGACTATTAATAAATCACAAGGACAAACTTTCAAATCTGTCGGTATCTTTTTAGAAGAACCACTATTTGCGCATGGCCAGCTGTATGTTGCATTCTCAAGATGCAAGAATCCAGAGGCTATTAAAGTTTACATTGAAAACAACGAAAGACAAGGTGAATTATTAGATGATGGCTGTATTTTTACAAAAAACATTGTCTACTATGAAGTATTATAACTTTATTTCAACAACATATAACAAAACAAGACATGGCACAGACCTAAAAAAAAATAATAATTAACATCTATGACAATTTCTGACGAAAAAATAAAAAAATAGAGTACAGTGGTTTAATTTTGAGGACTAACTTTTAAGTCACTCAAGCTCTTTTTAGAGGACCACTATTTTAATAAGAAACTCTGAAAAAAGGCAAAAACATAGAGAACAGTGGTATATTTTACAACCCCCGAAAGCAACACTAGCTTCAGCTTTTATTACTGAGCACAGAGACAAAGCATCTACCCAAACTTAGCTAGGCTCCCCCCACCAATCCGGTTTTGTTATTTTATGACAGGACTGCACATCTCATGAGAGTTAACCCCTTCAAGTCCAGCCATGACGCAAAACTTTATATAATATAAACATATCCTAGGGCCTGCTTCTACCACAAATACATTATTTATACTGCATACAATGACCCCAAACCACCTAATTACATCAAATCCCTATTCTAAACATTATAGCATTAGTTTTAAATGGGCTGGGCATACAGTGTCATGTCCTAACCACAACCTGAACACTAAGCATTGTATAAACACTCATTATCTTATTAGGCCTGGATACTCACAGGCCAGGTTCTTTGGGGATCCTGGGTACTGGGGTACCAGATCAGAGCCTGAGGCATAACATTATACAGGTTATTATGTTCATAACAAAATAGTCCTTGCGTTCAGGGTGGTGACAGGTCCATCTTGGGCCATAGAGGGCCTTGCTGGTGAGGTTCAGATGTCCCCCATCCTGGCCCCCATAAGTCAGTCATAACACTGCCTATACCTTTATTTCCTGTAATGTGTCAGGACAGAGGAGGAGAAAACAATCCTGTTATGTCTCAATGCCATTAACCACACACTGCAGACACTTCTCCAGTATCTCTTAAAATGACATGACAGGGTGTTACTAGGTATATAATACACCTGAGTATCTATCTACTGCTATGTACTTTATTTTATTAAGAAGCGCTTATAAACTCTGCCTAGAATCAAACAGTCACTTTATGGGTCTGCCAACTGCAGCTCATGAAGATACAGACTCTGTACGGCTGGATGTGCAAAGAAGTGTCCTAGCCTATCGGTGACCACGTCTTAGAAGCATGTTGCTGAGAGATAGTCACTGCTTGGTTAGTGCTACAGAGTCTGTCACATTGTATCAGTGTGGGATTATCAGCATTCTATAAACAATTACTAACGAGATTAGATTGTACAAGGGGGGGGAGGGGTGTGCTTTTGGTATCTTTTCATCTCACACATTGGGAGCTGGTTCCTATTTAATCCTAATTATTATCTTCCATGTGCTGCTTGTTGCCCTAATCTATCTTCAGAGATTAGTGTGCATCACTAATACCAGTAGTTACCACCATTAACGCCTTAGAGATTAGGCCTAAAACCAGTTACCCCTAAGGGTGCAATGAGATGGGGCTGAGGGGTATTAGGATCTCCTTGGAACGGGCAGTGCTTCTAATAAAGAACCATAAGGAACCTAAATACTATGGTGGACGCCTCAGATTGTTTGCAATTAGCCAGATTAATTACTCCTAGTTACTAATATGCTCATTGATCTGCCCTGTAGGTTTGTACTTCTGTATAATACTATGTGTCTCTGTATTTGTTACTCTGTCTCTGTATAATACTATCTGTCTCTGTATTTGTTACTCTGTCTCTGTATAATACTATCTGTCTCTGTATTTGTTACTCTGTCTCTGTATAATACTATCTGTCGCTGTATTTGTTACTCTGTCTCTGTATAATACTATCTGTCTCTGTATTTGTTACTCTGTCTCTGTATAATACTATCTGTCGCTGTATTTGTTACTCTGTCTCTGTATAATACTATCTGTCTCTGTATGTATTACTCTGTCTCTGTATAAATACTATTTGTCGCTGTATTTGTTACTCTGTCTCTGTATAATACTATCTGTCTCTGTATTTGTTACTCTGTCTCTGTATAATACTATGTGTCTCTGTATTTGTTACTCTGTCTCTGTATAATACTATGTGGCTCTGTATTTTTTACTCTGTCTCTGTATAATACTATCTGTCGCTGTATGTGTTACTCTGTCTCTGTATAATACTATGTGTCTCTGTATTTGTTACTCTGTCTCTGTATAATACTATGTGTCTCTGTATTTGTTACTCTGTCTCTGTATAATACTATGTGTCTCTGTATTTGTTACTTTGTCTCTGTATAATACTATCTGTCTCTGTATGTATTACTCTGTCTCTGTATAAATACTATTTGTCTCTGTATTTGTTACTCTGTCTCTGTATAATACTATCTGTCTCTGTATTTGTTACTCTGTCTCTGTATAATACTATCTGTCTCTGTATGTATTACTCTGTCTCTGTATAATACTATTTGTCGCTGTATTTGTTACTCTGTCTCTGTATAATACTATGTGTCTCTGTATTTGTTACTCTGTCTCTGTATAATACTATCTGTCTCTGTATTTGTTACTCTGTCTCTGTATAATACTATCTGTCGCTGTATTTGTTACTCTGTCTCTGTATAATACTATCTGTCTCTGTATGTGTTACTCTGTCTCTGTATAATACTATGTGTTGCTGTATTTGTTACTCTGTCTCTGTATAAATACTATCTGTCTCTGTATGTATTACTCTGTTTCTGTATAATACTATGTGTATCTGTATTTGTTACTCTGTCTCTGTATATTACTATGTGTCTCTGTATTTGTTACTCTGTCTCTGTATAATACTATCTGTCTCTGTATGTGTTACTCTGTCTCTGTATAATACTATCTGTCTCTGTATGTGTTACTCTGTCTTTGTATAATACTATCTGACTCTGTATTTGTTACTCTGTCTCTGTATAATACTATGTGTCTCTGTATTTGTTACTCTGTCTCTGTATAATACTATCTGTCTCTGTATTTGTTACTCTGTCTCTGTATAATACTATGTGTCTCTGTATTTGTTACTTTGTCTCTGTATAATACTATGTGTTGCTGTATTTGTTACTCTGTCTCTCTATAATACTATCTGTCTCTGTATTTGTTACTTTGTCTCTGTATAAATACTATGTGTCTCTGTATTTGTTACTCTGTCTCTGTATAATACTATGTGTTGCTGTATTTGTTACTCTGTTTCTGTATAATACTATCTGTCTCTGTATGTATTACTCTGTCTCTGTATAAATACTATTTGTCGCTGTATTTGTTACTCTGTCTCTGTATAATACTATGTGTCTCTGTATTTGTTACTCTGTCTCTGTATAATACTATGTGTCTCTGTATTTGTTACTCTGTCTCTGTATAATACTATGTGTCTCTGTATTTGTTACTCTGTCTCTCTATAATACTATGTGGCTCTGTATTTGTTACTCTGTCTCTCTATAATACTATGTGGCTCTGTATTTGTTACTCTGTCTCTGTATAAAACTATGTGTTGCTGTATTTGTTACTCTGTCTCTGTATAATACAATCTGTCTCTGTATTTGTTACTCTGTCTCTATATAATACTCTGTGTCTGTATTTGTTACTCTGTCTCTGTATAATACTATGTGTATCTGTATTTGTTACTCTGTCTCTGTATAATACTATGTGTCTCTGTATTTGTTACTCTGTCTCTGTATAATACTATGTGTCTCTGTATTTGTTACTCTGTCTCTCTATAATACTATGTGTCTCTGTATTTGTTACTCTGTCTCTCACACCTTCTGCCCCCTGGGGTTCACACTGCCGCTGGGGGGGAAGGACGAAACCTTCGGCTCCCTGTAGGGCCGGTAGAGAGAGCTCGGTCCGATCTCTACCTACCATCTGGAGTTCATCCCAGGACCAGTCAATGAGGTCTGGTTCTGCTTGTCGAGTATGCACGAAACTGAGCAGGTGTTGGTAGTCCTGCTCCAGCTCCCACTCTCTCGTTACCAGGTGGGTCATGTCTTTGCTCACCTGACCTTCGTCGTCCCAGACATACATGCCCATCCGGTAGTCGTAGATGTCCCAAAACCTAGACCCCTCCGTGCTGCCAAGATCAATGTCGTCCTTCAAGGCATCCCATAATAAACCCGGGCCATCATAATCATTCCCCTCCGGTAAGTCGTGTTCGGACGTCCAGGGGGTAAGTCGAACGGTATGCCACCAGAGAGCCTGGTATGCGTTGTCTAGCCAGATCTCTCGCCATACCAGGGTCTCTAGTCTTGTCACCCACTCATCCAGGGGCTGCTCTCCCAATAGATACATCCGCATCGCCACACGCTTCTGTAGCCGCTGCTCATCACTAGGGAGACTCTCACCTGGCTGCCACTGGGCATCTTCCAGGGCATCATACCAGAGTTCCTTTCTGTCTGCATCCCTGTAGTCCGTGGCCGCCTCCTCTTCCTCATCATGGAACGCTGTCCGAAAACTAGCCGGTTCCATCCTGCTGTAGCCAGGGGCGCTGTACGGATACTAGCGTTGCCCTCAATTTGTAACTCCAAACATTACCAGTGTCTCCGGGCTGCTTTTCCTCTCACTAGGACGCCATCCCACCACTGCCAGCCAATGTAACGTATCTCCTGTCACCCCGACCGGGTACCTCCGTTGATGGACGCGTCCTAGTTTGCGTTGAGGACTACAAGCACCGCACCGGACACCACAACCACCACAGACTCCACAACCGCGGTAGCTTAACTGGAGCCGCGCCGTCTTCCTTCCACCCTGTATGAATCTCCAGCATCCAGGATCGTGTGGGGAAGACCTCTCCTCCGAAGAGAGTACATCAGGAACAAGGGTTCAGTAGTTTAAAGCTCAAGGGAGTATGCAAAGCATAGCAATCCCCCAGTATGATATAGCAATCCCCTCCAAGAACGAGACGAGGCTACGTTTTGAAGGGTCAAGTAGAACTCTCTTGCTGGCACACCCAGCCTGGTTTTTATTACAGTCAGGTAAACAGAACACACCCAGGGGAAGGTATTAAAAACCAATAACACAATAGTAACGCCCACAGTTTCCCTCCCCTCCTGCTTGGGAGATAATTGAGTTTATTACTGTATCTACTCAATTATCTCCCAGCTAAAACTTACACATTTTTATCCATTTTTATAACTTTATGATTTTACATAGTACATAAATAAATCTTACATTTTTATGAACAACATAAATTGTGGAACAACATATTAAAAAATGGCATGAATCAGACCAGGGGTTCAAAAGTTAGTAAAAGTATCTTTTACACATAACACACAGACATTTCACATATCCCCCATAGTTGGCCACACAATACACATATAGGGACAATAGGTGAGTCACACCTCCCTGAGGCTACCTGGCAACTTTGATACAATCAGACATGGATTAGATCAGGGGTCACCAAACTTGGTCCTGGAGGGCCGACCCAGGCCTGGATTTGTGGATATCCTTGCTGCAAACAGGTGAGTCAATCAGGATGGCTGAAGAAACAAGATTCTCACCTGTTTGCAGCAAGGATATCCACAAATCCAGGCCTGGGTCGGCCCTCCAGGACCGAGTTTGGTGACCCCTGGATTAGATCATCCTTCTTTGTTCTTATGTCTGAGAATGAAAACACTTTATACAATAGACTTCCTTATCTTATGAGGAGTCTCTGTAATAGGATTATCTATTATGCCCAGGTCTGCAATAGTCTGGGCTAATATTTTGCAGAGCATAAACCAACATACATACAGTATAATAGTAGGATCATATTTTAACCAATAATTAAATAACCATAAAACGGTAAAACAGAGAATCGGTTCCGTTACAGTGTGTATTTAGTCAGTAACCAGGAGTGTGTCTGTTCTGCAGTATATGTATATATGTGTGTATAGTCAGTGACCAGGAGTGTGTCTGTTCTGCAGTATATGTATATATGTGTGTGTGTAGTCAGTAACCAGGAGTGTGTCTGTTATGTAGTATATGTATATATGTGTGTGTGTAGTCAGTAACCAGGAGTATGTCTGTTCTGTAGTATATGTATATATGTGTGTGTGTAGTCAGTAACCAGGAGTGTGTCTGTTCTGCAGTATATGTATATGTGTGTGTGTAGTCAGTAACCAGGAGTGTGTCTGTTCTGCAGTATATGTATATATGTGTGTGTGTAGTCAGTAACCAGGAGTGTGTCTGTTCTGCAGTATATTTATATATGTGTGTGTATAGTCAGTAACCAGGAGCATGTCTGTTCTGCAGTATATTTATATATGTGTGTGTATAGTCAGTAACCAGGAGTTTGTCTGTTCTGCAGTATATGTATATATGTGTGTGTAGTCAGTAACCAGGAGTGTGTCTGTTCTGCAGTATATGTATATATGTGTGTGTGTAGTCAGTAACCAGGAGTGTGTCTATTATGCAGTATATGTATATATGTGTGTGTGTAGTCAGTAACCAGGAGTGTGTCTGTTCTGCAGTATATGTATATATGTGTGTATAGTCAGTGACCAGGAGAGTGTCTGTTCTTCAGTATATGTATATATGGGTGTGTGTAGTCAGTAACCAGGAGTGTGTCTGTTCGCAGTATATGTATAAATGTGTGTGTAGTCAGTAACCAGAAGTGTGTCTGTTCTGCAGTATATGTATATATATGTGTGTGTGTAGTTAGTAACCAGGAGTGTGTCTGTTCTGCAGTATATGTATATATGTGTGTGTGTAGTCAGTGACCAGGAGTGTGTCTGTTCTGTAGTATATTTATATATATGTGTGTAGTCAGTAACCAGGAGTGTGTCTGTTCTGCAGTATATGTATATATGTGTATAGTGAGTGACCAGGAGTGTGTCTGTTCTGCAGTATATGTATATATGTGTGAAGTCAGTAACCAGGAGTGTGTCTGTTCTGCAGTATATGTATATATGTGTATAGTGAGTGACCAGGAGTGTGTCTGTTCTGCAGTATATGTATATATGGGTGTGTATAGTCAGTGACCAGGAGAGTGTCTGTTCTGCAGTATATGTTTATATGTGTGTGTGTAGTCAGTAACCAGGAGAGTGTATTTTCTGCAGTATATGTATATATGTGTGTGTGTAGTCAGTAACCAGGAGTGTGTCTGTTCTGCAGTATATGTATATATGTGTATAGTCAGTAACCAGGAGAGTGTCTGTTCTGCAGTATATGTATATATGTGTGTGTGTAGTCAGTGACCAGGAGTGTGTCTGTATTGCAGTATATGTGTATATGTGTGTGTGTAGTTAGTGACCAGGAGTGTGTCTGTTCTGCAGTATATGTATATATGTGTGTGTGTAGTCAGTAACCAGGAGTGTGTCTGTTCTGCAGTATATGTATATATGTGTATAGTGAGTGACCAGGAGTGTGGTTACTGACTACACACACACATATACACATATACTGCAATACAGACACACTCCTGGTCACTGACTACACACACACATATATACATATACTGCAGAACAGACACACTCCTGGTTACTGACTACACACACACATATATACATATACTGCAGAACAGACACACTCCTGGTCACTGACTATACACATATATACATATACTACAGAACAGACACACTCCTGGTCACTGACTACACACATACATATATACATATACTGCAGAACAGACACACTCCTGGTTACTGACTATACACACACATATATACATATACTACAGAACAGACACACTCCTGGTCACTGACTACACACACACATATATACATATACTGCAGAACAGACACACTCCTGGTTACTGACTACACACACACATATATACATATACTACAGAACAGACACACTCCTGGTCACTGACTATACACATATATACATATACTACAGAACAGACACACTACTGGTCACTGACTATACACACATATATACATATACTGCAGAACAGACACACTCCTGGTCACTGACTATACACATATATACATATACTACAGAACAGACACACTCCTGGTCACTGACTATACACATATATACATGTACTGAAGAACAGACACTCTCCTAGTTACTGACTATACACACACATATATATACATATACTGCAGAACAGACACACTCCTGGTCACTGACTATACACATATATACATATACTACAGAACAGACACATTCCTGGTCACTGACTATACACATATATACATATACTGCAGAACAGACACACTCCTGGTTACTGACTATACACACACATATACATATACTGCAGAACAGACACAATCCTGGTTACTGACTACACACACATATATACATATACTGCAGAACAGACACACTCCTGGTTACTGACTACACACACACATATATATATATATATACATATACTGCAGAACAGACACACTCCTGGTTACTGACTACACACACACATATATATATATATACATATACTACAGAACAGACACACTCCTGGTTACTGACTACACACACACATATATACATATACTACAGAACAGACACACTCCTGGTCACTGACTATACACATATATACATATACTGCAGAACAGACACACTCCTGGTCACTGACTATACACATATACAGTGGATATAAAAAGTCTACACACCCTTGTTAAAATGTCAGGTTTCTGTGCTGTAAAAAAATGAGACAAAGATAAATCATTTCAGAACTTTTTCCACCTTTAATGTGACCGATAAACTGTACAACTCAATTGAAAAACAAACTGAAACATTTTAGGTGGAGGGAAGAAAAAATATAAAAATAAAATAATATGGTTGCATAAGTCTGCACACCCTTAAACTAAAACTTTGTTGAAGCACCTTGTGATTTTATTACAGCACTCAGTCTTTTTGGGTATGAGTCTATCAGCATGGCACATTTTGACTTGGCAAGATTTGCCCACTCTTCTTTGCAAAAACACTCCACAGATTTTCAATCGGATTCAGGTCTGGGCTCTGGCTGGGCCATTCCAAAACTTTAATCTTCTTCTGGTGAAGCCATTCCTTTGGTGATTTGGATGTATGCTTTGGGTCGTTGTCGTGCTGACAGATGAAGTTCCTCTTCATGTTCAGCTTTCTAGCAGAAGCCTGAAGGTTTTGTGCCAATATTGACTGGTATTTGGAACTGTTCATAATTCCCTCTATCTTAACTTAGGCTCCAGTTCCAGCCCCAAAGCATGATGCTGCCACCACCATGCGTCACTGTGGGTATGGTGTTCTTTTGGTGATGTGCAGTGTTGTTTTTGCTTCAAACATATCTTTTGGAATTATGGCCAAAAAGTTCAACCTTGGTTTCATCAGACCATAACACCTTTTCCCACATGCTTTTGGGAGACTTCAGATGTGTTTTTGCAAAATGTAGCCTGGCTTGGATGTTTTTCTTCGTAAGAAAAGGCTTTCGTCTTGCCACTCTACCCCATAGCCCAGACATATGAAGAATACGGGAGATTGTTGTCACATGTACCACACAGCCAGTACTTGCCAGATATTCCTGCAGCTCCTTTAATGTTGCTGTAGACCTCTTGGTAGCCCCCCAGACCAGTTTTCTTCTCGTCTTCTCATCAATTTTGGAGGGAGCTCCAGTTCTTGGTAATGTCACTGTTGTGCCATATTTTCTCCACTTGATGATGACTGTCTTCACTGTGTTCCATGGTATATCTAATGCCTTGGAAATTCTTTTGTACCCATCTCCTGATGGATACCTTTGAACAATGAGATCCCTCTGATGCTTTGGAAGCTCTCTGTGGACCATGGCTTTTGCTGTGGGTTGCAACTAAGAACATTTCAGGAAAGACCAACTAGAGCTGAACTTTATTTGGGGTTAATCAGAGGCACTTTAAAAGATGGAAGGTGTATGCAGACTCCTATTTAACACAATTTGGAATGTGATTGCTTAATTCTGAACACAGCTACATCCCCAGTTAGAAGAGGGTGTGCAGACTTATGCAACCACATTTTTCTTTTTTCTTTTCTTCCCTCCACCTAAAATATTTCAGTTTGTTTTTCAATTGAGTTGTACAGTTTACAGGTCACATTAAAGGTGGAAAAAGTTCTGAAATGATTTATCTTTGTCTCATTTTTTTACAGCACAGAAACCTGACATTTTAACAGGGGTGTGTAGACTTTTTATATCCACTGTATACATATACTACAGAACAGACACACTCCTGGTCACTGACTATACACACATATATACATATACTACAGAACAGACACACTCCTGGTCACTGACTATACACATATATACATATACTGAAGAACAGACACTCTCCTGGTAACTGACTATACACACACATATATACATATACTGCAGAACAGACACACTCCTGGTCACTGACTATACACAGTGACTGCAGAACAGACACACTCCTGGTCACTGACTACACACATACATATATACATATACTGCAGAACAGACACTCTCCTTGTTACTGACTACACACACACATATATACTGCAGAACAGACACACTCCTGGTCACTGACTACACACACACATATATACATATACTGCAGAACAGACACACTCCTGCTTACTTACTACACACACATATATACATATACTGCAGAACAGACACACTCCTGGTTACTGACTACACACACCCATATATACATATACTGCAGAACAGACACACTCCTGGTTACTGACTATACACATATATACATATACTGCAGAACAGACACACTCCTGGTTACTGACTATACACATATATACATATACTGCAGAACAGACAAACTCCTGGTTACTGACTACACACACCCATATATACATATACTGCAGAACAGACACACTCCTGGTTACTGACTACACACACATATATACATATACTGCAGAACAGACACACTCCTGGTTACTGACTATACACATATATACATATACTGCAGAACAGACACTCTCCTGGTTACTGACTATACACACACATATATACATATACTGCAGAACAGACACACTCCTGGTTACTGACTACACACACCCATATATACATATACTGCAGAACAGACACACTCCTGGTTACTGACTATACACATATATACATATACTGCAGAACAGACAAACTCCTGGTTACTGACTACACACACCCATATATACATATACTGCAGAACAGACACACTCCTGGTTACTGACTACACACCCATATATACATATACTGCAGAACAGACACACTCCTGGTTACTGACTACACACACATATATACATATACTACAGAACAGACACACTCTTGGTTACTCACTATACACATATATACATATACTGCAGAACAGACACACTCCTGGTTACTGACTATACACATATATACATATACTGCAGAACAGACACTCTCCTGGTTACTGACTATACACACATATATACATATACTGCAGAGCAGACACAATAATGACATTAGGTTTATATTGAAATCTACCCTGGGTTAGAAGTGCAGAGCCAGATAACCCCCTCACATACGTGTTTCATGCGCCATTAGTAAGCACAGAGCTGTGTCTATTACATGTGTCAGGCTTTGTGTAGATCCAGCTTTACACCCTGTGTCCTTTGTGTGATGATGACTGATAATCTCTTTAGGAGTGGTGTGGTGACAGGTGATGATTTTATTAGACTTGTTAGAGATTTATAAACACGAAGAAGAACAAATAAATTACCTAGAAACATGACAGCTTCATGTGACAAACGTGTGTATGGGACACTTCTTATTTAAATGATTATCAGCAGTCTGTGCCTAAAAGGGTTAATCCTGGTAGTGTGTGTGTATGTGTGTGTGTGTGGGGGGGGGGGGGGGTACTTATGTGTCCAGGCATCTATCATTATGTGTGTATGTTTCTTTAATGTCTCTTTTTCTCTGTTGTAAAACTAAATATTTTCACAAAACATGTGTTGTGTGGGCTCCTCTTCTCTGTATGTTGTATGGGCTCCTCTTCTCCTCTGTATGTTGTGTGGGCTCCTCTTCTCTGTATGTTGTGTGGGCTCCTCTTCTCCTCTGTATGTTGTGTGGGCTCCTCTCCTCTGTATGTTGTGTCGCCTCCTCTCCTCTGTATGTTGTGTGGGCTCCTCTTCTCTGTATGTTGTGTGAGCTCCTCTCCTCTGTATGTTGTATGGGCTCCTCTCCTCTGTATGTTGTGTGGGCTCCTCTCCTCTGTATGTTGTGCGGGCTCCTCTGTATGATGTGCGGGCTCCTCTCCTCTGTATGTTGTGTGGGCTCCTCTCCTCTGTATGTTGTGCGGGCTCCTCTCCTCTGTATGTTGAGTGAGGTCCTCTCCTCTGTATGTTGTGTGGGCTCTTCTCCTCGGTATGTTGTGTGGGCTCCTCTCGTCTGTATGTTGTGTGGGCTCCTCTCCTCTGTATGTTGTGCGGGTTCCTCTCCTCTGTATGTTGTGTGGGCTCCTCTACTCTGTATGTTGTGTGGGCTCCTCTTCTCCTCTGTATGTTGTGTGGGCTCCTCTCTTCTGTATGTTGTGTGGGCTCCTCTACTCTGTATGTTGTGTGGGCTCCTCTCCTCTGTATGTTGTGTGGGCTCCTCTCCTCTGTATGTTGTGTGGGCTCCTCTCCTCTGTATGTTGTGTGGGCTCCTCTCCTCTGTATCTTGTGTGGGCTCCTCTCCTCTGTATGTTGTGTGAGCTCCTCTCCTCTGTATGTTGTGTGGGCTCCTCTCCTCTGTATGTTGTGTGGGCTCCTCTCCTCTGTATGTTGTGTGAGCTCCTCTCCTCTGTATGTTGTGTGGGCTCCTCTCCTCTGTATGTTGTATGGGCTCCTCTCCTCTGTATGTTGTGTGGGCTCCTCTCCTCTGTATGTTGTGCGGGCTCCTCTGTATGATGTGCGGGCTCCTCTCCTCTGTATGTTGTGTGGGCTCCTCTCCTCTGTATGTTGTACGGGCTCCTCTCCTCTGTATGTTGTGTAAGGTCCTCTCCTCTGTATGTTGTGTGGGCTCCTCTCCTCGGTATGTTGTGTGGGCTCCTCTCCCCTGTATGTTGTGTGGGCTCCTCTCCTCTGTATGTTGCGCGGGTTCCTCTCCTCTGTATGTTGTGTGGGCTCCTCTACTCTGTATGTTGTGTGGGCTCCTCTTCTCCTCTGTATGTTGTGTTGGCTCCTCTCCTCTGTATGTTGTGCGGGCCCCTCTTCTCCTCTGTATGTTGTGTGGGCTCCTCCTCTCCTCTGTATGTTGTGCGGGCTCCTCTCCTCTGTATGTTGTGTGGGCTCCTCTTCCCCTCCGAATGTTGTGTGGGCTCCTCTCCTCTGTAGGTTGTGCGGGCTCCTCTTCTCCTCTGTATGCTGTGTGGGCTCCTCTTCTCCTCTGAATGATGTGTGGGCTCCTCTTCTCCTCTGTATGTTGTGCGGGCTCCTCTCCTCTGTATGTTGTGTGGGCTCCTCTTCCCCTCTGTATGTTGTGTGGGCTCCTCTCCTCTGTATGTTGTGTGGGCTCCTCTTCTCCTCTGTATGTTGTGTGGGCTCCTCCTTTCCTCTGTATGTTGTGCGGGCTCCTCTCCTCTGTATGTTGTGTGGGCTCCTCTTCCCCTCTGAATGTTGTGTGGGCTCGTCTCCTCTGTAGGTTGTGCGGGCTCCTCTTCTCCTCTGTATGCTGTGTGGGCTCCTCTTCTCCTCTGAATGATGTGTGGGCTCCTCTTCTCCTCTGTATGTTGTGCGGGCTCCTCTCCTCTGTATGTTGTGTGGGCTCCTCTTCCCCTCTGTATGTTGTGTGGGCTCCTCTCCTCTGTAGGTTGTGCGGGCTCCTCTTCTCCTCTGTATGTTGTGTGGGCTCCTCTTCTCCTCTGTATGATGTGTGGGCATCTCTTCTCCTCTGTATGTTGAGCGGGCTCCTCTCCTCTGTATGTTGTGTGGGCTCCTCTTCCCCTCTGTATGTTGTGTGGGCTCCTCTCCTCTGTATGTTGTGTGGGCTCCTCTCCTGTTTATGTTGTGTGGGCTCCTCTCCTCTGTATGTTGTGTTGGCTCCTCTAATCTGTATGTTGTGTGGGCCCCTCTTCTCCTCTGTATGTTGTGTGGGCTCCTCCTCTCCTCTGTATGTTGTGCGGGCTCCTCTCCTCTGTATGTTGTGTGGGCTCCTCTTCTCCTCTGTATGTTGTGTGGGCTCCTCTTCTCCTCTGTATGTTGTGTGGGCTCCTCTCCTCGGTATGTTGTGCGGGCTCCTCTTCTCCTCTGTATGTTGTGTGGGCTACTCTTCTCCTCTGTATGATGTGTGGGCTCCTTTTCTCCTCTGTATGTTGTGCGGGCTCCTCTCCTCTGTATGTTGTGTGGGCTCCTCTTCCCCTCTGTATGTTGTGTGGGCTCCTCTCCTCTGTAGGTTGTGCGGGCTCCTCTTCTCCTCTGTATGTTGTGTGGGCTCCTCTTCTCCTCTGTATGATGTGTGGGCTCCTCTTCTCCTCTGTATGTTGTGCAGGCTCCTCTCCTCTGTATGTTGTGTGGGCTCCTCTTCCCCTCTGTATGTTGTGTGGGCTCCTCTCCTCTGTATGTTGTGTGGGCTCCTCTACTCTGTATGTTGTGTGGGCTCCTCTTCTCCTCTGTATGTTGTGTGGGCTCCTCTTCTCCTCTGTATGTTGTGTGGGCTCCTCTTCTCCTCTGTATGTTGTGTGGGCTCCTCTCCTCTGTATGTTGTGTGGGCTCCTCTCCTCTGTATGTTGTGTGGGCTCCTCTCCTCTGTATGTTGTGCGGGCTCCTCTCCTCTGTATGTTGTGTGGGCTCCTCTTCTCCTCTGTATGTTGTGTGGGCTCCTCTACTCCTCTGTATGTTGTGTGGGCTCCTCTCCTCTGTATGTTGTGTTGGCTCCTCTCCTCTGTATGTTGTGCGGGCCCCTCTTCTCCTCTGTATGTTGTGTTGGCTCCTCCTCTCCTCTGTATGTTGTGCGGGCTCCTCTCCTCTGCATGTTGTGTGGGCTCCTCTTCCCCTCTGAATGTTGTGTGGGCTCCTCTCCTCTGTAGGTTGTGCGGGCTCCTCCTCTCCTCTGTATGTTGTGCGGGCTCCTCTCCTCTGTATGTTGTGTGGGCTCCTCTTCTCCTCTGTATGTTGTGTGGGCTCCTCTCCTCTGTAGGTTGTGCGGGCTCCTCTTCTCCTCTGTATGCTGTGTGGGCTCCTTTTCTCTGTATGTTGTGTGGGCTCCTCACCTCTGTATGTTGTGTGGGCTCTTCTCTTCTGTATGTTGTGTGGGTTCCTCTTCTCCTCTGTATGTTGTGTGGGCTCCTCTTCTCCGATGTATGTTGTGTGGGCTCCTCTCCTCTGTATGTTGTGTGGGCTCCTCTTCTTCTCTGTATGTTGTGTGGGCTCCTCTTCTCCTCTGTATGTTGTGTGGGCTCCTCTTCTCCAATGTATGTTGTGTGGGCTCCTCTTCTCTGTATGTTGTGTGGGCTCCTCTTCTCCTCTGTATGTTGTGTGGGCTCCTCTTCTCCTCTGTATGTTGTGTGGGCTCCTCTTCGCCTCTGTATGTTGTGTGGGCTCTTCTCCTCGGTAGGTTGTGCGGGCTCCTCTTCTCCTCTGTATGTTGTGTGGGCTCCTCTTCTCCTCTGTATGATGTGTGGGCTCCTTTTCTCCTCTGTATGTTGTGCGGGCTCCTCTCCTCTGTATGTTGTGTGGGCTCCTCCTCTCCTCTGTATGTTGTGTGGGCTCCTCTTCTCCTCTGTATGTTGTGTGGGCTCCTCTTCTCCTCTGTATGTTGTGTGGGCTCCTCTTCGCCTCTGTATGTTGTGTGGGCTCCTCTCCTCGGTAGGTTGTGCGGGCTCCTCTTCTCCTCTGTATGTTGTGTGGGCTCCTCTTCTCCTCTGTATGATGTGTGGGCTCCTTTTCTCCTCTGTATGTTGTGCGGGCTCCTCTCCTCTGTATGTTGTGTGGGCTCCTCTTCCCCTCTGTATGTTGTGTGGGCTCCTCTCCTCTGTAGGTTGTGCGGGCTCCTCTTCTCCTCTGTATGTTGTGTGGGCTCCTCTTCTCCTCTGTATGATGTGTGGGCTCCTCTTCTCCTCTGTATGTTGTGCAGGCTCCTCTCCTCTGTATGTTGTGTGGGCTCCTCTTCCCCTCTGTATGTTGTGTGGGCTCCTCTCCTCTTTATGTTGTGTGGGCTCCTCTCCTCTGTATGTTGTGTGGGCTCCTCTACTCTGTATGTTGTGTTGGCTCCTCTTCTCCTCTGTATGTTGTGTGGGCTCCTCTTCTCCTCTGTATGTTGTGTGGGCTCCTCTTCTCCTCTGTATGTTGTGTGGGCTCCCCTCCTCTGTATGTTGTGTGGGCTCCTCTCCTCTGTATGTTGTGTGGGCTCCTCTCCTCTGTATGTTGTGCGGGCTCCTCTCCTCTGTATGTTGTGTGGGCTCCTCTTCTCCTCTGTATGTTGTGTGGGCTCCTCTACTCCTCTGTATGTTGTGTGGGCTCCTCTCCTCTGTATGTTGTGTTGGCTCCTCTCCTCTGTATGTTGTGCGGGCCCCTCTTCTCCTCTGTATGTTGTGTTGGCTCCTCCTCTCCTCTGTATGTTGTGCGGGCTCCTCTCCTCTGCATGTTGTGTGGGCTCCTCTTCCCCTCTGAATGTTGTGTGGGCTCCTCTCCTCTGTAGGTTGTGCGGGCTCCTCCTCTCCTCTGTATGTTGTGCGGGCTCCTCTCCTCTGTATGTTGTGTGGGCTCCTCTTCTCCTCTGTATGTTGTGTGGGCTCCTCTCCTCTGTAGGTTGTGCGGGCTCCTCTTCTCCTCTGTATGCTGTGTGGGCTCCTTTTCTCTGTATGTTGTGTGGGCTCCTCACCTCTGTATGTTGTGTGGGCTCTTCTCTTCTGTATGTTGTGTGGGTTCCTCTTCTCCTCTGTATGTTGTGTGGGCTCCTCTTCTCCGATGTATGTTGTGTGGGCTCCTCTCCTCTGTATGTTGTGTGGGCTCCTCTTCTTCTCTGTATGTTGTGTGGGCTCCTCTTCTCCTCTGTATGTTGTGTGGGCTCCTCTTCTCCAATGTATGTTGTGTGGGCTCCTCTTCTCTGTATGTTGTGTGGGCTCCTCTTCTCTGTATGTTGTGTGGGCTCCTCTCCTCTGTATGTTGTGTGGGCTCCTCTCCTCTGTTTGTTGTGCGGTCTCCTCTTCTCCTCTGTATGCTGTGTGGGCTCCTCTTCTCCTCTGAATGATGCGTGGGCTCCTCTTCTCCTCTGTATGTTGTGCGGGCTCCTCTCCTCTGTATGTTGTGTGGGCTCCTCTTCTCCTCTGTATGTTGTGTGGGCTCCTCTTCTCCTCTGTATGTTGTGTGGGCTCCCCTCCTCTGTATGTTGTGTGGGCTCCTCTCCTCTGTATGTTGTGTGGGCTCCTCTCCTCTGTATGTTGTGCGGGCTCCTCTCCTCTGTATGTTGTGTGGGCTCCTCTTCTCCTCTGTATGTTGTGTGGGCTCCTCTACTCCTCTGTATGTTGTGTGGGCTCCTCTCCTCTGTATGTTGTGTTGGCTCCTCTCCTCTGTATGTTGTGCGGGCCCCTCTTCTCCTCTGTATGTTGTGTTGGCTCCTCCTCTCCTCTGTATGTTGTGCGGGCTCCTCTCCTCTGCATGTTGTGTGGGCTCCTCTTCCCCTCTGAATGTTGTGTGGGCTCCTCTCCTCTGTAGGTTGTGCGGGCTCCTCCTCTCCTCTGTATGTTGTGCGGGCTCCTCTCCTCTGTATGTTGTGTGGGCTCCTCTTCTCCTCTGTATGTTGTGTGGGCTCCTCTCCTCTGTAGGTTGTGCGGGCTCCTCTTCTCCTCTGTATGCTGTGTGGGCTCCTTTTCTCTGTATGTTGTGTGGGCTCCTCACCTCTGAATGTTGTGTGGGCTCTTCTCTTCTGTATGTTGTGTGGGTTCCTCTTCTCCTCTGTATGTTGTGTGGGCTCCTCTTCTCCGATGTATGTTGTGTGGGCTCCTCTCCTCTGTATGTTGTGTGGGCTCCTCTTCTTCTCTGTATGTTGTGTGGGCTCCTCTTCTCCTCTGTATGTTGTGTGGGCTCCTCTTCTCCAATGTATGTTGTGTGGGCTCCTCTTCTCTGTATGTTGTGTGGGCTCCTCTTCTCTGTATGTTGTGTGGGCTCCTCTCCTCTGTATGTTGTGTGGGCTCCTCTCCTCTGTTTGTTGTGCGGGCTCCTCTTCTCCTCTGTATGCTGTGTGGGCTCCTCTTCTCCTCTGAATGATGTGTGGGCTCCTCTTCTCCTCTGTATGTTGTGCGGGCTCCTCTCCTCTGTATGTTGTGTGGGCTCCTCTTCCCCTCTGTATGTTGTGTGGGCTCCTCTCCTCTGTAGGTTGTGCGGGCTCTTCTTCTCCTCTGTATGTTGTGTGGGCTCCTCTTCTCCTCTGTATGATGTGTGGGCTCCTCTTCTCCTCTGTATGTTGTGCGGGCTTCTCTCCTCTGTATGTTGTGTGGGCTCCTCTTCCCCTCTGTATGTTGTGTGGGCTCCTCTCCTCTGTATGTTGTGTGGGCTCCTCTCCTGTGTATGTTGTGTGGGCTCCTCTCCTCTGTATGTTGTGTTGGCTCCTCTCCTCTGTATGTTGTGTGGGCCCCTCTTCTCCTCTGTATGTTGTGTGGGCTCCTCCTCTCCTCTGTATGTTGTGCGGGCTCCTCTCCTCTGTATGTTGTGTGGGCTCCTCTTCTCCTCTGTATGTTGTGTGGGCTCCTCTTCGTCCTCTGTATGTTGTGTGGGCTCCTCTCCTCGGTAGGTTGTGCGGGCTCCTCTTCTCCTCTGTATGTTGTGTGGGCTCCTCTTCTCCTCTGTATGATGTGTGGGCTCCTCTTCTCCTCTGTATGTTGTGCGGGCCCCTCTTCTCCTCTGTATGTTGTGTGGGCTCCTCCTCTCCTCTGTATGTTGTGCGGGCTCCTCTCCTCTGTATGTTGTGTGGGCTCCTCTTCCCCTCTGAATGTTGTGTGGGCTCCTCTCCTCTGTAGGTTGTGCGGGCTCCTCTTCTCCTCTGTATGCTGTGTGGGCTCCTCTTCTCCTCTGAATGATGTGTGGGCTCCTCTTCTCCTCTGTATGTTGTGCGGGCTCCTCTCCTCTGTATGTTGTGTGGGCTCCTCTTCCCCTCTGTATGTTGTGTGGGCTCCTCTCCTCTGTAGGTTGTGCGGGCTCCTCTTCTCCTCTGTATGTTGTGTGGGCTCCTCTTCTCCTCTGTATGATGTGTGGGCTCCTCTTCTCCTCTGTATGTTGTGCGGGCCCCTCTTCTCCTCTGTATGTTGTGTGGGCTCCTCCTCTCCTCTGTATGTTGTGCGGGCTCCTCTCCTCTGTATGTTGTGTGGGCTCCTCTTCCCCTCTGAATATTGTGTGGGCTCCTCTCCTCTGTAGGTTGTGCGGGCTCCTCTTCTCCTCTGTATGCTGTGTGGGCTCCTCTTCTCCTCTGAATGATGTGTGGGCTCCTCTTCTCCTCTGTATGTTGTGCGGGCTCCTCTCCTCTGTATGTTGTGTGGGCTCCTCTTCCCCTCTGTATGTTGTGTGGGCTCCTCTCCTCTGTAGGTTGTGCGGGCTCCTCTTCTCCTCTGTATGTTGTGTGGGCTCCTCTTCTCCTCTGTATGATGTGTGGGCTCCTCTTCTCCTCTGTATGTTGTGCGGGCTCCTCTCCTCTGTATGTTGTGTGGGCTCCTCTTCCCCTCTGTATGTTGTGTGGGCTCCTCTCCTCTGTATGTTGTGTGGGCTCCTCTTCTCCTCTGTATGTTGTGTGGGCTCCTCCTCTCCTCTGTATGTTGTGCGGGCTCCTCTCCTCTGTATGTTGTGTGGGCTCCTCTTCCCCTCTGAATGTTGTGTGGGCTCCTCTCCTCTGTAGGTTGTGCGGGCTCCTCTTCTCCTCTGTATGCTGTGTGGGCTCCTCTTCTCCTCTGAATGATGTGTGGGCTCCTCTTCTCCTCTGTATGTTGTGCGGGCTCCTCTCCTCTGTATGTTGTGTGGGCTCCTCTTCCCCTCTGTATGTTGTGTGGGCTCCTCTCCTCTGTAGGTTGTGTGGGCTCCTCTTCTCCTCTGTATGTTGTGTGGGCTCCTCTTCTCCTCTGTATGATGTGTGGGCTCCTCTTCTCCTCTGTATGTTGTGCGGGCTCCTCTCCTCTGTATGTTGTGTGGGCTCCTCTTCCCCTCTGTATGTTGTGTGGGCTCCTCTCCTCTGTATGTTGTGTGGGCTCCTCTCCTGTGTATGTTGTGTGGGCTCCTCTCCTCTGTATGTTGTGTTGGCTCCTCTCCTCTGTATGTTGTGTGGGCCCCTCTTCTCCTCTGTATGTTGTGTGGGCTCCTCCTCTCCTCTGTATGTTGTGCGGGCTCCTCTCCTCTGTATGTTGTGTGGGCTCCTCTTCTCCTCTGTATGTTGTGTGGGCTCCTCTTCGCCTCTGTATGTTGTGTGGGCTCCTCTCCTCGGTAGGTTGTGCGGGCTCCTCTTCTCCTCTGTATGTTGTGTGGGCTCCTCTTCTCCTCTGTATGATGTGTGGGCTCCTTTTCTCCTCTGTATGTTGTGCGGGCTCCTCTCCTCTGTATGTTGTGTGGGCTCCTCTTCCCCTCTGTATGTTGTGTGGGCTCCTCTCCTCTGTAGGTTGTGCGGGCTCCTCTTCTCCTCTGTATGTTGTGTGGGCTCCTCTTCTCCTCTGTATGATGTGTGGGCTCCTCTTCTCCTCTGTATGTTGTGCAGGCTCCTCTCCTCTGTATGTTGTGTGGGCTCCTCTTCCCCTCTGTATGTTGTGTGGGCTCCTCTCCTCTTTATGTTGTGTGGGCTCCTCTCCTCTGTATGTTGTGTGGGCTCCTCTACTCTGTATGTTGTGTGGGCTCCTCTTCTCCTCTGTATGTTGTGTGGGCTCCTCTTCTCCTCTGTATGTTGTGTGGGATCCCCTCCTCTGTATGTTGTGTGGGCTCCTCTCCTCTGTATGTTGTGTGGACTCCTCTCCTCTGTATGTTGTGCGGGCTCCTCTCCTCTGTATGTTGTGTGGGCTCCTCTTCTCCTCTGTATGTTGTGTGGGCTTCTCTACTCCTCTGTATGTTGTGTGGGCTCCTCTCCTCTGTATGTTGTGTTGGCTCCTCTCCTCTGTATGTTGTGCGGGCCCCTCTTCTCCTCTGTATGTTGTGTTGGCTCCTCCTCTCCTCTGTATGTTGTGCGGGCTCCTCTCCTCTGCATGTTGTGTGGGCTCCTCTTCCCCTCTGAATGTTGTGTGGGCTCCTCTCCTCTGTAGGTTGTGCGGGCTCCTCCTCTCCTCTGTATGTTGTGCGGGCTCCTCTCCTCTGTATGTTGTGTGGGCTCCTCTTCTCCTCTGTATGTTGTGTGGGCTCCTCTCCTCTGTAGGTTGTGCGGGCTCCTCTTCTCCTCTGTATGCTGTGTGGGCTCCTTTTCTCTGTATGTTGTGTGGGCTCCTCACCTCTGTATGTTGTGTGGGCTCTTCTCTTCTGTATGTTGTGTGGGTTCCTCTTCTCCTCTGTATGTTGTGTGGGCTCCTCTTCTCCGATGTATGTTGTGTTGGCTCCTCTCCTCTGTATGTTGTGCGGGCTCCTCTGTATGATGTGCGGGCTCCTCTCCTCTGTATGTTGTGTGGGCTCCTCTCCTCTGTATGTTGTACGGGCTCCTCTCCTCTGTATGTTGTGTAAGGTCCTCTCCTCTGTATGTTGTGTGGGCTCCTCTCCTCGGTATGTTGTGTGGGCTCCTCTCCCCTGTATGTTGTGTGGGCTCCTCTCCTCTGTATGTTGCGCGGGTTCCTCTCCTCTGTATGTTGTGTGGGCTCCTCTACTCTGTATGTTGTGTGGGCTCCTCTTCTCCTCTGTATGTTGTGTTGGCTCCTCTCCTCTGTATGTTGTGCGGGCCCCTCTTCTCCTCTGTATGTTGTGTGGGCTCCTCCTCTCCTCTGTATGTTGTGCGGGCTCCTCTCCTCTGTATGTTGTGTGGGCTCCTCTTCCCCTCCGAATGTTGTGTGGGCTCCTCTCCTCTGTAGGTTGTGCGGGCTCCTCTTCTCCTCTGTATGCTGTGTGGGCTCCTCTTCTCCTCTGAATGATGTGTGGGCTCCTCTTCTCCTCTGTATGTTGTGCGGGCTCCTCTCCTCTGTATGTTGTGTGGGCTCCTCTTCCCCTCTGTATGTTGTGTGGGCTCCTCTCCTCTGTATGTTGTGTGGGCTCCTCTTCTCCTCTGTATGTTGTGTGGGCTCCTCCTTTCCTCTGTATGTTGTGCGGGCTCCTCTCCTCTGTATGTTGTGTGGGCTCCTCTTCCCCTCTGAATGTTGTGTGGGCTCGTCTCCTCTGTAGGTTGTGCGGGCTCCTCTTCTCCTCTGTATGCTGTGTGGGCTCCTCTTCTCCTCTGAATGATGTGTGGGCTCCTCTTCTCCTCTGTATGTTGTGCGGGCTCCTCTCCTCTGTATGTTGTGTGGGCTCCTCTTCCCCTCTGTATGTTGTGTGGGCTCCTCTCCTCTGTAGGTTGTGCGGGCTCCTCTTCTCCTCTGTATGTTGTGTGGGCTCCTCTTCTCCTCTGTATGATGTGTGGGCATCTCTTCTCCTCTGTATGTTGAGCGGGCTCCTCTCCTCTGTATGTTGTGTGGGCTCCTCTTCCCCTCTGTATGTTGTGTGGGCTCCTCTCCTCTGTATGTTGTGTGGGCTCCTCTCCTGTTTATGTTGTGTGGGCTCCTCTCCTCTGTATGTTGTGTTGGCTCCTCTAATCTGTATGTTGTGTGGGCCCCTCTTCTCCTCTGTATGTTGTGTGGGCTCCTCCTCTCCTCTGTATGTTGTGCGGGCTCCTCTCCTCTGTATGTTGTGTGGGCTCCTCTTCTCCTCTGTATGTTGTGTGGGCTCCTCTTCGCCTCTGTATGTTGTGTGGGCTCCTCTCCTCGGTAGGTTGTGCGGGCTCCTCTTCTCCTCTGTATGTTGTGTGGGCTACTCTTCTCCTCTGTATGATGTGTGGGCTCCTTTTCTCCTCTGTATGTTGTGCGGGCTCCTCTCCTCTGTATGTTGTGTGGGCTCCTCTTCCCCTCTGTATGTTGTGTGGGCTCCTCTCCTCTGTAGGTTGTGCGGGCTCCTCTTCTCCTCTGTATGTTGTGTGGGCTCCTCTTCTCCTCTGTATGATGTGTGGGCTCCTCTTCTCCTCTGTATGTTGTGCAGGCTCCTCTCCTCTGTATGTTGTGTGGGCTCCTCTTCCCCTCTGTATGTTGTGTGGGCTCCTCTCCTCTGTATGTTGTGTGGGCTCCTCTACTCTGTATGTTGTGTGGGCTCCTCTTCTCCTCTGTATGTTGTGTGGGCTCCTCTTCTCCTCTGTATGTTGTGTGGGCTCCTCTTCTCCTCTGTATGTTGTGTGGGCTCCTCTCCTCTGTATGTTGTGTGGGCTCCTCTCCTCTGTATGTTGTGTGGGCTCCTCTCCTCTGTATGTTGTGCGGGCTCCTCTCCTCTGTATGTTGTGTGGGCTCCTCTTCTCCTCTGTATGTTGTGTGGGCTCCTCTACTCCTCTGTATGTTGTGTGGGCTCCTCTCCTCTGTATGTTGTGTTGGCTCCTCTCCTCTGTATGTTGTGCGGGCCCCTCTTCTCCTCTGTATGTTGTGTTGGCTCCTCCTCTCCTCTGTATGTTGTGCGGGCTCCTCTCCTCTGTATGTTGTGTGGGCTCCTCTTCCCCTCTGTATGTTGTGTGGGCTCCTCTCCTCTGTAGGTTGTGCGGGCTCCTCCTCTCCTCTGTATGTTGTGCGGGCTCCTCTCCTCTGTATGTTGTGTGGGCTCCTCTTCTCCTCTGTATGTTGTGTGGGCTCCTCTCCTCTGTAGGTTGTGCGGGCTCCTCTTCTCCTCTGTATGCTGTGTGGGCTCCTTTTCTCTGTATGTTGTGTGGGCTCCTCACCTCTGTATGTTGTGTGGGCTCTTCTCTTCTGTATGTTGTGTGGGTTCCTCTTCTCCTCTGTATGTTGTGTGGGCTCCTCTTCTCCGATGTATGTTGTGTGGGCTCCTCTCCTCTGTATGTTGTGTGGGCTCCTCTTCTTCTCTGTATGTTGTGTGGGCTCCTCTTCTCCTCTGTATGTTGTGTGGGCTCCTCTTCTCCAATGTATGTTGTGTGGGCTCCTCTTCTCTGTATGTTGTGTGGGCTCCTCTTCTCCTCTGTATGTTGTGTGGGCTCCTCTTCTCCTCTGTATGTTGTGTGGGCTCCTCTTCGCCTCTGTATGTTGTGTGGGCTCTTCTCCTCGGTAGGTTGTGCGGGCTCCTCTTCTCCTCTGTATGTTGTGTGGGCTCCTCTTCTCCTCTGTATGATGTGTGGGCTCCTTTTCTCCTCTGTATGTTGTGCGGGCTCCTCTCCTCTGTATGTTGTGTGGGCTCCTCCTCTCCTCTGTATGTTGTGTGGGCTCCTCTTCTCCTCTGTATGTTGTGTGGGCTCCTCTTCTCCTCTGTATGTTGTGTGGGCTCCTCTTCGCCTCTGTATGTTGTGTGGGCTCCTCTCCTCGGTAGGTTGTGCGGGCTCCTCTTCTCCTCTGTATGTTGTGTGGGCTCCTCTTCTCCTCTGTATGATGTGTGGGCTCCTTTTCTCCTCTGTATGTTGTGCGGGCTCCTCTCCTCTGTATGTTGTGTGGGCTCCTCTTCCCCTCTGTATGTTGTGTGGGCTCCTCTCCTCTGTAGGTTGTGCGGGCTCCTCTTCTCCTCTGTATGTTGTGTGGGCTCCTCTTCTCCTCTGTATGATGTGTGGGCTCCTCTTCTCCTCTGTATGTTGTGCAGGCTCCTCTCCTCTGTATGTTGTGTGGGCTCCTCTTCCCCTCTGTATGTTGTGTGGGCTCCTCTCCTCTGTATGTTGTGTGGGCTCCTCTCCTCTGTATGTTGTGTGGGCTCCTCTACTCTGTATGTTGTGTTGGCTCCTCTTCTCCTCTGTATGTTGTGTGGGCTCCTCTTCTCCTCTGTATGTTGTGTGGGCTCCTCTTCTCCTCTGTATGTTGTGTGGGCTCCTCTCCTCTGTATGTTGTGTGGGCTCCTCTCCTCTGTATGTTGTGTGGGCTCCTCTCCTCTGTATGTTGTGCGGGCTCCTCTCCTCTGTATGTTGTGTGGGCTCCTCTTCTCCTCTGTATGTTGTGTGGGCTCCTCTACTCCTCTGTATGTTGTGTGGGCTCCTCTCCTCTGTATGTTGTGTTGGCTCCTCTCCTCTGTATGTTGTGCGGGCCCCTCTTCTCCTCTGTATGTTGTGTTGGCTCCTCCTCTCCTCTGTATGTTGTGCGGGCTCCTCTCCTCTGCATGTTGTGTGGGCTCCTCTTCCCCTCTGAATGTTGTGTGGGCTCCTCTCCTCTGTAGGTTGTGCGGGCTCCTCCTCTCCTCTGTATGTTGTGCGGGCTCCTCTCCTCTGTATGTTGTGTGGGCTCCTCTTCTCCTCTGTATGTTGTGTGGGCTCCTCTCCTCTGTAGGTTGTGCGGGCTCCTCTTCTCCTCTGTATGCTGTGTGGGCTCCTCTTCTCTGTATGTTGTGTGGGCTCCTCACCTCTGTATGTTGTGTGGGCTCTTCTCTTCTGTATGTTGTGTGGGTTCCTCTTCTCCTCTGTATGTTGTGTGGGCTCCTCTTCTCCGATGTATGTTGTGTGGGCTCCTCTCCTCTGTATGTTGTGTGGGCTCCTCTTCTCCTCTGTATGTTGTGTGGGCTCCTCTTCTCCTCTGTATGTTGTGTGGGCTCCTCTTCTCCAATGTATGTTGTGTGGGCTCCTCTTCTCTGTATGTTGTGTGGGCTCCTCTTCTCTGTATGTTGTGTGGGCTCCTCTCCTCTGTATGTTGTGTGGGCTCCTCTCCTCTGTTTGTTGTGCGGTCTCCTCTTCTCCTCTGTATGCTGTGTGGGCTCCTCTTCTCCTCTGAATGATGCGTGGGCTCCTCTTCTCCTCTGTATGTTGTGCGGGCTCCTCTCCTCTGTATGTTGTGTGGGCTCCTCTTCTCCTCTGTATGTTGTGTGGGCTCCTCTTCTCCTCTGTATGTTGTGTGGGCTCCCCTCCTCTGTATGTTGTGTGGGCTCCTCTCCTCTGTATGTTGTGTGGGCTCCTCTCCTCTGTATGTTGTGCGGGCTCCTCTCCTCTGTATGTTGTGTGGGCTCCTCTTCTCCTCTGTATGTTGTGTGGGCTCCTCTACTCCTCTGTATGTTGTGTGGGCTCCTCTCCTCTGTATGTTGTGTTGGCTCCTCTCCTCTGTATGTTGTGCGGGCCCCTCTTCTCCTCTGTATGTTGTGTTGGCTCCTCCTCTCCTCTGTATGTTGTGCGGGCTCCTCTCCTCTGCATGTTGTGTGGGCTCCTCTTCCCCTCTGAATGTTGTGTGGGCTCCTCTCCTCTGTAGGTTGTGCGGGCTCCTCCTCTCCTCTGTATGTTGTGCGGGCTCCTCTCCTCTGTATGTTGTGTGGGCTCCTCTTCTCCTCTGTATGTTGTGTGGGCTCCTCTCCTCTGTAGGTTGTGCGGGCTCCTCTTCTCCTCTGTATGCTGTGTGGGCTCCTTTTCTCTGTATGTTGTGTGGGCTCCTCACCTCTGAATGTTGTGTGGGCTCTTCTCTTCTGTATGTTGTGTGGGTTCCTCTTCTCCTCTGTATGTTGTGTGGGCTCCTCTTCTCCGATGTATGTTGTGTGGGCTCCTCTCCTCTGTATGTTGTGTGGGCTCCTCTTCTTCTCTGTATGTTGTGTGGGCTCCTCTTCTCCTCTGTATGTTGTGTGGGCTCCTCTTCTCCAATGTATGTTGTGTGGGCTCCTCTTCTCTGTATGTTGTGTGGGCTCCTCTTCTCTGTATGTTGTGTGGGCTCCTCTCCTCTGTATGTTGTGTGGGCTCCTCTCCTCTGTTTGTTGTGCGGGCTCCTCTTCTCCTCTGTATGTTGTGTGGGCTCCTCTTCTCCTCTGAATGATGTGTGGGCTCCTCTTCTCCTCTGTATGTTGTGCGGGCTCCTCTCCTCTGTATGTTGTGTGGGCTCCTCTTCCCCTCTGTATGTTGTGTGGGCTCCTCTCCTCTGTAGGTTGTGCGGGCTCTTCTTCTCCTCTGTATGTTGTGTGGGCTCCTCTTCTCCTCTGTATGATGTGTGGGCTCCTCTTCTCCTCTGTATGTTGTGCGGGCTTCTCTCCTCTGTATGTTGTGTGGGCTCCTCTTCCCCTCTGTATGTTGTGTGGGCTCCTCTCCTCTGTATGTTGTGTGGGCTCCTCTCCTGTGTATGTTGTGTGGGCTCCTCTCCTCTGTATGTTGTGTTGGCTCCTCTCCTCTGTATGTTGTGTGGGCCCCTCTTCTCCTCTGTATGTTGTGTGGGCTCCTCCTCTCCTCTGTATGTTGTGCGGGCTCCTCTCCTCTGTATGTTGTGTGGGCTCCTCTTCTCCTCTGTATGTTGTGTGGGCTCCTCTTCGTCCTCTGTATGTTGTGTGGGCTCCTCTCCTCGGTAGGTTGTGCGGGCTCCTCTTCTCCTCTGTATGTTGTGTGGGCTCCTCTTCTCCTCTGTATGATGTGTGGGCTCCTCTTCTCCTCTGTATGTTGTGCGGGCCCCTCTTCTCCTCTGTATGTTGTGTGGGCTCCTCCTCTCCTCTGTATGTTGTGCGGGCTCCTCTCCTCTGTATGTTGTGTGGGCTCCTCTTCCCCTCTGAATGTTGTGTGGGCTCCTCTCCTCTGTAGGTTGTGCGGGCTCCTCTTCTCCTCTGTATGCTGTGTGGGCTCCTCTTCTCCTCTGAATGATGTGTGGGCTCCTCTTCTCCTCTGTATGTTGTGCGGGCTCCTCTCCTCTGTATGTTGTGTGGGCTCCTCTTCCCCTCTGTATGTTGTGTGGGCTCCTCTCCTCTGTAGGTTGTGCGGGCTCCTCTTCTCCTCTGTATGTTGTGTGGGCTCCTCTTCTCCTCTGTATGATGTGTGGGCTCCTCTTCTCCTCTGTATGTTGTGCGGGCCCCTCTTCTCCTCTGTATGTTGTGTGGGCTCCTCCTCTCCTCTGTATGTTGTGCGGGCTCCTCTCCTCTGTATGTTGTGTGGGCTCCTCTTCCCCTCTGAATATTGTGTGGGCTCCTCTCCTCTGTAGGTTGTGCGGGCTCCTCTTCTCCTCTGTATGCTGTGTGGGCTCCTCTTCTCCTCTGAATGATGTGTGGGCTCCTCTTCTCCTCTGTATGTTGTGCGGGCTCCTCTCCTCTGTATGTTGTGTGGGCTCCTCTTCCCCTCTGTATGTTGTGTGGGCTCCTCTCCTCTGTAGGTTGTGCGGGCTCCTCTTCTCCTCTGTATGTTGTGTGGGCTCCTCTTCTCCTCTGTATGATGTGTGGGCTCCTCTTCTCCTCTGTATGTTGTGCGGGCTCCTCTCCTCTGTATGTTGTGTGGGCTCCTCTTCCCCTCTGTATGTTGTGTGGGCTCCTCTCCTCTGTATGTTGTGTGGGCTCCTCTTCTCCTCTGTATGTTGTGTGGGCTCCTCCTCTCCTCTGTATGTTGTGCGGGCTCCTCTCCTCTGTATGTTGTGTGGGCTCCTCTTCCCCTCTGAATGTTGTGTGGGCTCCTCTCCTCTGTATGTTGTGCGGGCTCCTCTTCTCCTCTGTATGCTGTGTGGGCTCCTCTTCTCCTCTGAATGATGTGTGGGCTCCTCTTCTCCTCTGTATGTTGTGCGGGCTCCTCTCCTCTGTATGTTGTGTGGGCTCCTCTTCCCCTCTGTATGTTGTGTGGGCTCCTCTCCTCTGTAGGTTGTGTGGGCTCCTCTTCTCCTCTGTATGTTGTGTGGGCTCCTCTTCTCCTCTGTATGATGTGTGGGCTCCTCTTCTCCTCTGTATGTTGTGCGGGCTCCTCTCCTCTGTATGTTGTGTGGGCTCCTCTTCCCCTCTGTATGTTGTGTGGGCTCCTCTCCTCTGTATGTTGTGTGGGCTCCTCTCCTGTGTATGTTGTGTGGGCTCCTCTCCTCTGTATGTTGTGTTGGCTCCTCTCCTCTGTATGTTGTGTGGGCCCCTCTTCTCCTCTGTATGTTGTGTGGGCTCCTCCTCTCCTCTGTATGTTGTGCGGGCTCCTCTCCTCTGTATGTTGTGTGGGCTCCTCTTCTCCTCTGTATGTTGTGTGGGCTCCTCTTCGCCTCTGTATGTTGTGTGGGCTCCTCTCCTCGGTAGGTTGTGCGGGCTCCTCTTCTCCTCTGTATGTTGTGTGGGCTCCTCTTCTCCTCTGTATGATGTGTGGGCTCCTTTTCTCCTCTGTATGTTGTGCGGGCTCCTCTCCTCTGTATGTTGTGTGGGCTCCTCTTCCCCTCTGTATGTTGTGTGGGCTCCTCTCCTCTGTAGGTTGTGCGGGCTCCTCTTCTCCTCTGTATGTTGTGTGGGCTCCTCTTCTCCTCTGTATGATGTGTGGGCTCCTCTTCTCCTCTGTATGTTGTGCAGGCTCCTCTCCTCTGTATGTTGTGTGGGCTCCTCTTCCCCTCTGTATGTTGTGTGGGCTCCTCTCCTCTTTATGTTGTGTGGGCTCCTCTCCTCTGTATGTTGTGTGGGCTCCTCTACTCTGTATGTTGTGTGGGCTCCTCTTCTCCTCTGTATGTTGTGTGGGCTCCTCTTCTCCTCTGTATGTTGTGTGGGCTCCCCTCCTCTGTATGTTGTGTGGGCTCCTCTCCTCTGTATGTTGTGTGGACTCCTCTCCTCTGTATGTTGTGCGGGCTCCTCTCCTCTGTATGTTGTGTGGGCTCCTCTTCTCCTCTGTATGTTGTGTGGGCTTCTCTACTCCTCTGTATGTTGTGTGGGCTCCTCTCCTCTGTATGTTGTGTTGGCTCCTCTCCTCTGTATGTTGTGCGGGCCCCTCTTCTCCTCTGTATGTTGTGTTGGCTCCTCCTCTCCTCTGTATGTTGTGCGGGCTCCTCTCCTCTGCATGTTGTGTGGGCTCCTCTTCCCCTCTGAATGTTGTGTGGGCTCCTCTCCTCTGTAGGTTGTGCGGGCTCCTCCTCTCCTCTGTATGTTGTGCGGGCTCCTCTCCTCTGTATGTTGTGTGGGCTCCTCTTCTCCTCTGTATGTTGTGTGGGCTCCTCTCCTCTGTAGGTTGTGCGGGCTCCTCTTCTCCTCTGTATGCTGTGTGGGCTCCTTTTCTCTGTATGTTGTGTGGGCTCCTCACCTCTGTATGTTGTGTGGGCTCTTCTCTTCTGTATGTTGTGTGGGTTCCTCTTCTCCTCTGTATGTTGTGTGGGCTCCTCTTCTCCGATGTATGTTGTGTTGGCTCCTCTCCTCTGTATGTTGTGTGGGCTCCTCTTCTTCTCTGTATGTTGTGTGGGTTTCTCTTCTCCTCTGTATGTTGTGTGGGCTCCTCTTCTCCAATGTATGTTGTGTGGGCTCCTCTTCTCTGTATGTTGTGTGGGCTCCTCTTCTCTGTATGTTGTGTGGGCTCCTCTCCTCTGTATGTTGTGTGGGCTCCTCTCCTCTGTTTGTTGTGTGGGCTCCTCTTCTCTGTATGTTGTGTGGGCTCCTCTCCTCTGTATGTTGTATGGGCTCCTCTTCTCTGTATGTTGTGTGGGCTCCTCACCTCTGTATGTTGTGTGGGCTCTTCTCTTCTGTATGTTGTGTGGGTTCCTCTTCTCCTCTGTATGTTGTGTGGGCTCCTCTTCTCCGATGTATGTTGTGTGGGCTCCTCTCCTCTGTATGTTGTGTGGGCTCCTCTTCTCCTCTGTATGTTGTGTGGGCTCCTCTTCTCCTCTGTATGTTGTGTGGGCTCCTCTTCTCCGATGTATGTTGTGTGGGCTCCTCTTCTCTGTATGTTGTGTGGGCTTCTCTTCTCTGTATGTTGTGTGGGCTCCTCTCCTCTGTATGTTGTGTGGGCTCCTCTCCTCTGTTTGTTGTGTGGGCTCCTCTCCTCAGTATGTTGTGCGGGCTCCTCTCCTCTGTATGTTGTGCGGGTTCCTCTCCTCTGTATGTTGTGTGGGCTCCTCTGCTCTGTATGTTGTGTGGGCTCCTCTCCTCTGTATGTTGTGTGGGCTCCTCTCCTCTGTATGTTGTGCGGGCTCCTCTCCTCTGTATGTTGTGCGGGCTCCTCTCCTCTGTATGTTGTGTGAGCTCCTCTCCTCTGTATGTTGTGTGAGCTCCTCTCCTCTGTATGTTGTGTGGGCTCCTCTCCTCTGTATGTTGTGCGGGCTCCTCTCCTCTGTATGTTGTGCGGGCTCCTCTCCTCTGTATGTGTTGCGGGCTCCTCTCCTCTGTATGTTGTGCGGGCTCCTCTCCTCTGTATGTTGTGTGGGCTCCTCTCCTCCTCTGTATGTTGTGTGGGCTCCTCCCTCCTCTGTATGTTGTGTGGGCTCCTCTTCTCCTCTGTATGTTGTGTGGGCTCCTCTTCTCCTCTGGATGTTGTGTGGGCTCCTCTTCTCCTCTGTATGATGTGTGGGCTCCTCTTCTCCTCTGTATGTTGTGTGGGCTCCTCTTCTCCTCTGTATGTTGTGTGGGCTCCTCTTCTTCTCTGTATGTTGTATGGGCTCCTCTCCTCTGTATGTTGTGTGGGCTCCTCTCCTCTGTATGTTGTGTGGGCTCCTCTCCTCGGTATGTTTTGTGGGCTCCTCTCCTCTGTATGTTGTGTGGGCTCCTCTACTCCTCTGTATGTTGTGTGGGCTCCTCTTCTCCTCTGTATGTTGTGTGGGCTCCTCTTCTCCTCCGTATGTTGTGTGGGCTCCTCTCCTCTGTATGTTGTGTGGGCTCCTCTCCTCTGTATGTTGTGTGGGCTCCTCTCCTCTGTATGTTGTGCGGGCTCCTCTCCTCTGTATGTTGTGCGGGCTCCTCTCCTCTGTAAGTTGTGCGGGCTCCTCTCCTCTGTATGTAGTGTGGGCTCCTCTTCTCCTCTGTATGTTGTGTGGGCTCCTCTTCTCCTCTGTATGTTGTGTGGGCTCCTCTTCTCCTCTGTATGTTGTGTGGGCTCCTCTTCTCCTCTGTATGATGTGTGGGCTCCTCTTCTCCTCTGTATGATTTGTGGGCTCCTCTTCTCCTCTGTATGTTGTGTGGGCTCCTCTTCTCCTCTGTATTTTGTATGGGCTCCTCTCCTCTGTATGTTGTGTGGGCTCCTCTCCTCTGTATGTTGTATGGGCTCCTCTCCTCTGTATGTTGTGTGAGCTCCTCTCCTCTGTATGTTGTGTGGGCTCCTCTCCTCTGTATGTTGTGCGGGCTCCTCTCCTCTGTATGTTGTGCGGGCTCCTCTCCTCTGTATGTGTTGCGGGCTCCTCTCCTCTGTATGTTGTGTGGGCTCCTCTACTCCTCTGTATGTTGTGTGGGCTCCTCCCTCCTCTGTATGTTGTGTGGGCTCCTCTTCTCCTCTGTATGTTGTGTGGGCTCCTCTCCTCTGTATGTGTTGCGTGCTCCTCTCCTCTGTATGTTGTGCGGGCTCCTCTCCTCTGTATGTTGTGTGGGCTCCTCTCCTCCTCTGTATGTTGTGTGGGCTCCTCCCTCCTCTGTATGTTGTGTGGGCTCCTCTTCTCCTCTGTATGTTGTGTGGGCTCCTCTTCTCCTCTGGATGTTGTGTGGGCTCCTCTTCTCCTCTGTATGATGTGTGGGCTCCTCTTCTCCTCTGTATGTTGTGTGGGCTCCTCTTCTCCTCTGTATGTTGTGTGGGCTCCTCTTCTTCTCTGTATGTTGTATGGGCTCCTCTCCTCTGTATGTTGTGTGGGCTCCTCTCCTCTGTATGTTGTGTGGGCTCCTCTCCTCTGTATGTTTTGTGGGCTCCTCTCCTCTGTATGTTGTGTGGGCTCCTCTTCTCCTCTGTATGTTGTGTGGGCTCCTCTTCTCCTCTGTATGTTGTGTGGGCTCCTCTTCTCCTCCGTATGTTGTGTGGGCTCCTCTCCTCTGTATGTTGTGTGGGCTCCTCTCCTCTGTATGTTGTGTGGGCTCCTCTCCTCTGTATGTTGTGCGGGCTCCTCTCCTCTGTATGTTGTGTGGGCTCCTCTCCTCTGTAAGTTGTGCGGGCTCCTCTCCTCTGTATGTTGTGTGGGCTCCTCTTCTCCTCTGTATGTTGTGTGGGCTCCTCTTCTCCTTTGTATGTTGTGTGGGCTCCTCTTCTCCTCTGTATGTTGTGTGGGCTCCTCTTCTCCTCTGTATGTTGTGTGGGCTCCTCTTCTCCTCTGTATGATGTGTGGGCTCCTCTTCTCCTCTGTATGTTGTGTGGGCTCCTCTTCTCCTCTGTATGTTGTGTGGGCTCCTCTTCTCCTCTGTATGTTGTATGGGCTCCTCTCCTCTGTATGTTGTGTGGGCTCCTCTCCTCTGTATGTTGTATGGGCTCCTCTCCTCTGTATGTTGTGTGGGCTCCTCTCCTCTGTATGTTGTGTGGGCTCCTCACCTCTGTATGTTGTGCGGGCTCCTCTCCTCTGTATGTTGTGCGGGCTCCTCTCCTCTGTATGTTGTGCGGGCTCCTCTCCTCTGTATGTTGTGTGGGCTCCTCTTCCCCTCTGTATGTTGTGTGGGCTCCTCTCCTCTGTAGGTTGTGTGGGCTCCTCTTCTCCTCTGTATGTTGTGTGGGCTCCTCTTCTCCTCTGTATGATGTGTGGGCTCCTCTTCTCCTCTGTATGTTGTGCAGGCTCCTCTCCTCTGTATGTTGTGTGGGCTCCTCTTCCCCTCTGTATGTTGTGTGGGCTCCTCTCCTCTGTATGTTGTGTGGGCTCCTTTCTTGTGTATGTTGTGTGGGCTCCTCTCCTCTGTATGTTGTGTGGGCTCCTCTTCTCCTCTGTATGTTGTGTGGGCTCCTCTTCTCCTCTGTATGTTGTGTGGGCTCCTCTCCTCTGTATGTTGTGCGGGTTCCTCTCCTCTGTATGTTGTGTGGGCTCCTCTCCTCTGTATGTTGTGTGGTCTTCTCTCCTCTGTATGTTGTGTGCGCTCCTCTCCTCTGTATGTTGTGTGGGCTCCTCTCCTCTGTATGTTTTGTGGGCTCCTCTCCTCTGTATGTTGTGTGGGCTCCTCTTCTCCTCTGTATGTTGTGTGGGCTCCTCTTCTCCTCTGTATGTTGTATGGGCTCCTCTCCTCTGTATGTTGTATGGGCTCATCTCCTCTGTATGTTGTATGGGCTCCTCTTCTCTGTATGTTGTATGGGCTCCTCTTCTCTGTATGTTGTGCGGGCTCCTCTCCTCTGTATGTTGTGTGGGCTCCTCTCCTCTGTATGTTGTGTGGGCTCCTCTCCTCTGTATGTTGGGTGGGCTCCTCTTCTCCTCTGTATGTTGTGTGGGCTCCTCTTCTCCTCTGTATGTTGTGTGGGCTCCTCTTCTCCTCTGCATGTTGTGTGGGCTCCTCTCCTCTGTATGTTGTGTGGGCTCCTCTCCTCTGTATGTTGTGTGGGCTCCTCTTCTCCTCTGTATGTTGTGTGGGCTCCTCTTCTCCTCTGTATGTTGTGTGAGCTCCTCTCCTCTGTATGTTGTGTGGGCTCCTCTCCTCTGTATGTTGTGCGGGCTCCTCTCCTCTGTATGTTGTGCGGGCTCCTCTCCTCTGTATGTGTTGCGGGCTCCTCTCCTCTGTATGTTGTGCGGGCTCCTCTCCTCTGTATGTTGTGTGGGCTCCTCTCCTCCTCTGTATGTTGTGTGGGCTCCTCCCTCCTCTGTATGTTGTGTGGGCTCCTCTTCTCCTCTGTATGTTGTGTGGGCTCCTCTTCTCCTCTGGATGTTGTGTGGGCTCCTCTTCTCCTCTGTATGATGTGTGGGCTCCTCTTCTCCTCTGTATGTTGTGTGGGCTCCTCTTCTCCTCTGTATGTTGTGTGGGCTCCTCTTCTTCTCTGTATGTTGTATGGGCTCCTCTCCTCTGTATGTTGTGTGGGCTCCTCTCCTCTGTATGTTGTGTGGGCTCCTCTCCTCGGTATGTTTTGTGGGCTCCTCTCCTCTGTATGTTGTGTGGGCTCCTCTCCTCTGTATGTTGTGTGGGCTCCTCTTCTCCTCTGTATGTTGTGTGGGCTCCTCTTCTCCTCCGTATGTTGTGTGGGCTCCTCTCCTCTGTATGTTGTGTGGGCTCCTCTCCTCTGTATGTTGTGTGGGCTCCTCTCCTCTGTATGTTGTGCGGGCTCCTCTCCTCTGTATGTTGTGCGGGCTCCTCTCCTCTGTAAGTTGTGCGGGCTCCTCTCCTCTGTATGTTGTGTGGGCTCCTCTTCTCTTCTGTATGTTGTGTGGGCTCCTCTTCTCCTCTGTATGTTGTGTGGGCTCCTCTTCTCCTCTGTATGTTGTGTGGGCTCCTCTTCTCCTCTGTATGATGTGTGGGCTCCTCTTCTCCTCTGTATGATGTGTGGGCTCCTCTTCTCCTCTGTATGTTGTGTGGGCTCCTCTTCTCCTCTGTATTTTGTATGGGCTCCTCTCCTCTGTATGTTGTGTGGGCTCCTCTCCTCTGTATGTTGTATGGGCTCCTCTCCTCTGTATGTTGTGTGAGCTCCTCTCCTCTGTATGTTGTGTGAGCTCCTCTCCTCTGTATGTTGTGTGGGCTCCTCTCCTCTGTATGTTGTGCGGGCTCCTCTCCTCTGTATGTTGTGCGGGCTCCTCTCCTCTGTATGTGTTGCGGGCTCCTCTCCTCTGTATGTTGTGTGGGCTCCTCTCCTCCTCTGTATGTTGTGTGGGCTCCTCCCTCCTCTGTATGTTGTGTGGGCTCCTCTTCTCCTCTGTATGTTGTGTGGGCTCCTCTCCTCTGTATGTGTTGCGGGCTCCTCTCCTCTGTATGTTGTGCGGGCTCCTCTCCTCTGTATGTTGTGTGGGCTCCTCTCCTCCTCTGTATGTTGTGTGGGCTCCTCCCTCCTCTGTATGTTGTGTGGGCTCCTCTTCTCCTCTGTATGTTGTGTGGGCTCCTCTTCTCCTCTGGATGTTGTGTGGGCTCCTCTTCTCCTCTGTATGATGTGTGGGCTCCTCTTCTCCTCTGTATGTTGTGTGGGCTCCTCTTCTCCTCTGTATGTTGTGTGGGCTCCTCTTCTTCTCTGTATGTTGTATGGGCTCCTCTCCTCTGTATGTTGTGTGGGCTCCTCTCCTCTGTATGTTGTGTGGGCTCCTCTCCTCTGTATGTTTTGTGGGCTCCTCTCCTCTGTATGTTGTGTGGGCTCCTCTTCTCCTCTGTATGTTGTGTGGGCTCCTCTTCTCCTCTGTATGTTGTGTGGGCTCCTCTTCTCCTCCGTATGTTGTGTGGGCTCCTCTCCTCTGTATGTTGTGTGGGCTCCTCTCCTCTGTATGTTGTGTGGGCTCCTCTCCTCTGTATGTTGTGCGGGCTCCTCTCCTCTGTATGTTGTGTGGGCTCCTCTCCTCTGTAAGTTGTGCGGGCTCCTCTCCTCTGTATGTTGTGTGGGCTCCTCTTCTCCTCTGTATGTTGTGTGGGCTCCTCTTCTCCTTTGTATGTTGTGTGGGCTCCTCTTCTCCTCTGTATGTTGTGTGGGCTCCTCTTCTCCTCTGTATGTTGTGTGGGCTCCTCTTCTCCTCTGTATGATGTGTGGGCTCCTCTTCTCCTCTGTATGTTGTGTGGGCTCCTCTTCTCCTCTGTATGTTGTGTGGGCTCCTCTTCTCCTCTGTATGTTGTATGGGCTCCTCTCCTCTGTATGTTGTGTGGGCTCCTCTCCTCTGTATGTTGTATGGGCTCCTCTCCTCTGTATGTTGTGCGGGCTCCTCTCCTCTGTATGTTGTGTGGGCTCCTCACCTCTGTATGTTGTGCGGGCTCCTCTCCTCTGTATGTTGTGCGGGCTCCTCTCCTCTGTATGTCGTGCGGGCTCCTCTCCTCTGTATGTTGTGCGGGCTCCTCTCCTCTGTATGTTGTGTGGGCTCCTCTTCCCCTCTGTATGTTGTGTGGGCTCCTCTCCTCTGTAGGTTGTGTGGGCTCCTCTTCTCCTCTGTATGTTGTGTGGGCTCCTCTTCTCCTCTGTATGATGTGTGGGCTCCTCTTCTCCTCTGTATGTTGTGCAGGCTCCTCTCCTCTGTATGTTGTGTGGGCTCCTCTTCCCCTCTGTATGTTGTGTGGGCTCCTCTCCTCTGTATTTTGTGTGGGCTCCTCTCTTGTGTATGTTGTGTGGGCTCCTCTCCTCTGTATGTTGTGTGGGCTCCTCTTCTCCTCTGTATGTTGTGTGGGCTCCTCTTCTCCTCTGTATGTTGTGTGGGCTCCTCTCCTCTGTATGTTGTGTGGGCTCCTCTCCTCTGTATGTTGTGTGGGCTCCTCTCCTCTGTATGTTGTGTGGTCTTCTCTCCTCTGTATGTTGTGTGCGCTCCTCTCCTCTGTATGTTGTGTGGGCTCCTCTCCTCTGTATGTTTTGTGGGCTCCTCTCCTCTGTATGTTGTGTGGGCTCCTCTTCTCCTCTGTATGTTGTGTGGGCTCCTCTTCTCCTCTGTATGTTGTATGGGCTCCTCTCCTCTGTATGTTGTATGGGCTCATCTCCTCTGTATGTTGTATGGGCTCCACTTCTCTGTATGTTGTATGGGCTCCTCTTCTCTGTATGTTGTGCGGGCTCCTCTCCTCTGTATGTTGTGTGGGCTCCTCTCCTCTGTATGTTGTGTGGGCTCCTCTCCTCTGTATGTTGTGTGGGCTCCTCTTCTCCTCTGTATGTTGTGTGGGCTCCTCTTCTCCTCTGTATGTTGTGTGGGCTCCTCTTCTCCTCTGTATGTTGTGTGGGCTCCTCTCCTCTGTATGTTGTGTGGGCTCCTCTCCTCTGTATGTTGTGTGGGCTCCTCTTCTCCTCTGTATGTTGTGTGGGCTCCTCTTCTCCTCTGTATGTTGTGTGGGCTCCTCTTCTCCTCTGTATGTTGTGTGGGCTCCTCTACTCCTCTGTATGTTGTATGGGCTCCTCTCCTCTTTATGTTGTATGGGCTCATCTCCTCTGGAAGTTGTATGGGCTCCTCTCCTCTGTATGTTGTATGGACTCCTCTTCTCTGTATGTTGTGTGGGCTCCTCACCTCTGTATGTTGTGTGGGCTCTTCTCTTCTGTATGTTGTGTGGGTTCCTCTTCTCCTCTGTATGTTGTGTGGGCTCCTCTTCTCCGATGTATGTTGTGTGGGCTCCTCTCCTCTGTATGTTGTGTGGGCTCCTCTTCTCCTCTGTATGTTGTGTGGGCTCCTCTTCTCCGATGTATGTTGTGTGGGCTCCTCTTCTCTGTATGTTGTGTGGGCTCCTCTTCTCTGTATGTTGTATGGGCTCCTCTCCTCTGTATGTTGTGTGGGCTCCTCTCCTCTGTTTGTTGTGTGGGCTCCTCTCCTCAGTATGTTGTGCGGTCTCCTCTCCTCTGTATGTTGAGCGGGTTCCTCTCCTCTGTATGTTGTGTGTGCTCCTCTGCTCTGTATGTTGTGCGGGCTCCTCTCCTCTGTATGTTGTGTGGGCTCCTCTCCTCTGTATGTTGTGCGGGCTCCTCTCCTCTGTATGTTGTGCGGGCTCCTCTCCTCTGTATGTTGTGTGAGCTTCTCTCCTCTGTATGTTGTGTGAGCTCCTCTCCTCTGTATGTTGTGTGGGCTCCTCTCCTCTGTATGTTGTGCGGGCTCCTCTCCTCTGTATGTTGTGTGGGCTCCTCTCCTCTGTATTTTGTGTGGGCTCCTCTCTTGTGTATGTTGTGTGGGCTCCTCTCCTCTGTATGTTGTGTGGGCTCCTCTTCTCCTCTGTATGTTGTGTGGGCTCCTCTTCTCCTCTGTATGTTGTGTGGGCTCCTCTCCTCTGTATGTTGTGTGGGCTCCTCTCCTCTGTATGTTGTGTGGGCTCCTCTCCTCTGTATGTTGTGTGGTCTTCTCTCCTCTGTATGTTGTGTGCGCTCCTCTCCTCTGTATGTTGTGTGGGCTCCTCTCCTCTGTATGTTTTGTGGGCTCCTCTCCTCTGTATGTTGTGTGGGCTCCTCTTCTCCTCTGTATGTTGTGTGGGCTCCTCTTCTCCTCTGTATGTTGTATGGGCTCCTCTCCTCTGTATGTTGTATGGGCTCATCTCCTCTGTATGTTGTATGGGCTCCACTTCTCTGTATGTTGTATGGGCTCCTCTTCTCTGTATGTTGTGCGGGCTCCTCTCCTCTGTATGTTGTGTGGGCTCCTCTCCTCTGTATGTTGTGTGGGCTCCTCTCCTCTGTATGTTGTGTGGGCTCCTCTTCTCCTCTGTATGATGTGTGGGCTCCTCTTCTCCTCTGTATGTTGTGTGGGCTCCTCTTCTCCTCTGTATGTTGTGTGGGCTCCTCTTCTCCTCTGTATGTTGTATGGGCTCCTCTCCTCTGTATGTTGTGTGGGCTCCTCTCCTCTGTATGTTGTATGGGCTCCTCTCCTCTGTATGTTGTGTGGGCTCCTCTCCTCTGTATGTTGTGTGGGCTCCTAACCTCTGTATGTTGTGCGGGCTCCTCTCCTCTGTATGTTGTGCGGGCTCCTCTCCTCTGTATGTTGTGCGGGCTCCTCTCCTCTGTATGTTGTGCGGGCTCCTCTCCTCTGTATGTTGTGTGGGCTCCTCTTCCCCTCTGTATGTTGTGTGGGCTCCTCTCCTCTGTAGGTTGTGTGGGCTCCTCTTCTCCTCTGTATGTTGTGTGGGCTCCTCTTCTCCTCTGTATGATGTGTGGGCTCCTCTTCTCCTCTGTATGTTGTGCAGGCTCCTCTCCTCTGTATGTTGTGTGGGCTCCTCTTCCCCTCTGTATGTTGTGTGGGCTCCTCTCCTCTGTATTTTGTGTGGGCTCCTCTCTTGTGTATGTTGTGTGGGCTCCTCTCCTCTGTATGTTGTGTGGGCTCCTCTTCTCCTCTGTATGTTGTGTGGGCTCCTCTTCTCCTCTGTATGTTGTGTGGGCTCCTCTCCTCTGTATGTTGTGTGGGCTCCTCTCCTCTGTATGTTGTGTGGGCTCCTCTCCTCTGTATGTTGTGTGGTCTTCTCTCCTCTGTATGTTGTGTGCGCTCCTCTCCTCTGTATGTTGTGTGGGCTCCTCTCCTCTGTATGTTTTGTGGGCTCCTCTCCTCTGTATGTTGTGTGGGCTCCTCTTCTCCTCTGTATGTTGTGTGGGCTCCTCTTCTCCTCTGTATGTTGTATGGGCTCCTCTCCTCTGTATGTTGTATGGGCTCATCTCCTCTGTATGTTGTATGGGCTCCACTTCTCTGTATGTTGTATGGGCTCCTCTTCTCTGTATGTTGTGCGGGCTCCTCTCCTCTGTATGTTGTGTGGGCTCCTCTCCTCTGTATGTTGGGTGGGCTCCTCTTCTCCTCTGTATGTTGTGTGGGCTCCTCTTCTCCTCTGTATGTTGTGTGGGCTCCTCTTCTCCTCTGCATGTTGTGTGGGCTCCTCTCCTCTGTATGTTGTGTGGGCTCCTCTCCTCTGTATGTTGTGTGGGCTCCTCTTCTTCTCTGTATGTTGTGTGGGCTCCTCTTCTCCTCTGTATGTTGTGTGGGCTCCTCTTCTCCTCTGTATGTTGTGTGGGCTCCTCTACTCCTCTGTATGTTGTATGGGCTCCTCTCCTCTGTATGTTTTGTGGGCTCCTCTCCTCTGTATGTTGTGTGGGCTCCTCTTCTCCTCTGTATGTTGTGTGGGCTCCTCTTCTCCTCTGTATGTTGTATGGGCTCCTCTCCTCTGTATGTTGTATGGGCTCATCTCCTCTGTATGTTGTATGGGCTCCACTTCTCTGTATGTTGTATGGGCTCCTCTTCTCTGTATGTTGTGCGGGCTCCTCTCCTCTGTATGTTGTGTGGGCTCCTCTCCTCTGTATGTTGTGTGGGCTCCTCTCCTCTGTATGTTGGGTGGGCTCCTCTTCTCCTCTGTATGTTGTGTGGGCTCCTCTTCTCCTCTGTATGTTGTGTGGGCTCCTCTTCTCCTCTGCATGTTGTGTGGGCTCCTCTCCTCTGTATGTTGTGTGGGCTCCTCTCCTCTGTATGTTGTGTGGGCTCCTCTTCTCCTCTGTATGTTGTGTGGGCTCCTCTTCTCCTCTGTATGTTGTGTGGGCTCCTCTTCTCCTCTGTATGTTGTGTGGGCTCCTCTACTCCTCTGTATGTTGTATGGGCTCCTCTCCTCTTTATGTTGTATGGGCTCATCTCCTCTGGAAGTTGTATGGGCTCCTCTCCTCTGTATGTTGTATGGACTCCTCTTCTCTGTATGTTGTGTGGGCTCCTCACCTCTGTATGTTGTGTGGGCTCTTCTCTTCTGTATGTTGTGTGGGTTCCTCTTCTCCTCTGTATGTTGTGTGGGCTCCTCTTCTCCGATGTATGTTGTGTGGGCTCCTCTCCTCTGTATGTTGTGTGGGCTCCTCTTCTCCTCTGTATGTTGTGTGGGCTCCTCTTCTCCGATGTATGTTGTGTGGGCTCCTCTTCTCTGTATGTTGTGTGGGCTCCTCTTCTCTGTATGTTGTATGGGCTCCTCTCCTCTGTATGTTGTGTGGGCTCCTCTCCTCTGTTTGTTGTGTGGGCTCCTCTCCTCAGTATGTTGTGCGGGCTCCTCTCCTCTGTATGTTGAGCGGGTTCCTCTCCTCTGTATGTTGTGTGTGCTCCTCTGCTCTGTATGTTGTGCGGGCTCCTCTCCTCTGTATGTTGTGTGGGCTCCTCTCCTCTGTATGTTGTGCGGGCTCCTCTCCTCTGTATGTTGTGCGGGCTCCTCTCCTCTGTATGTTGTGTGAGCTTCTCTCCTCTGTATGTTGTGTGAGCTCCTCTCCTCTGTATGTT
The DNA here is from genome assembly GCA_027410445.1 of Discoglossus pictus. Lineage (NCBI taxonomy): Eukaryota > Metazoa > Chordata > Amphibia > Anura > Alytidae > Discoglossus > Discoglossus pictus. Next base: position 7,790,367 of record CM050164.1, on the reverse strand, counting down.
GTGTGGGCTCCTCTCCTCTGTATGTTGTGCGGGCTCCTCTCCTCTGTATGTTGTGTGGGCTCCTCTCCTCTGTATTTTGTGTGGGCTCCTCTCTTGTGTATGTTGTGTGGGCTCCTCTCCTCTGTATGTTGTGTGGGCTCCTCTTCTCCTCTGTATGTTGTGTGGGCTCCTCTTCTCCTCTGTATGTTGTGTGGGCTCCTCTCCTCTGTATGTTGTGTGGGTTCCTCTCCTCTGTATGTTGTGTGGGCTCCTCTCCTCTGTATGTTGTGTGGTCTTCTCTCCTCTGTATGTTGTGTGCGCTCCTCTCCTCTGTATGTTGTGTGGGCTCCTCTCCTCTGTATGTTTTGTGGGCTCCTCTCCTCTGTATGTTGTGTGGGCTCCTCTTCTCCTCTGTATGTTGTGTGGGCTCCTCTTCTACTCTGTATGTTGTATGGGCTCCTCTCCTCTGTATGTTGTATGGGCTCATCTCCTCTGTATGTTGTATGGGCTCCACTTCTCTGTATGTTGTATGGGCTCCTCTTCTCTGTATGTTGTGCGGGCTCCTCTCCTCTGTATGTTGTGTGGGCTCCTCTCCTCTGTATGTTGTGTGGGCTCCTCTCCTCTGTATGTTGTGTGGGCTCCTCTTCTCCTCTGTATGATGTGTGGGCTCCTCTTCTCCTCTGTATGTTGTGTGGGCTCCTCTTCTCCTCTGTATGTTGTGTGGGCTCCTCTTCTCCTCTGTATGTTGTATGGGCTCCTCTCCTCTGTATGTTGTGTGGGCTCCTCTCCTCTGTATGTTGTATGGGCTCCTCTCCTCTGTATGTTGTGTGGGCTCCTCTCCTCTGTATGTTGTGTGGGCTCCTAACCTCTGTATGTTGTGCGGGCTCCTCTCCTCTGTATGTTGTGCGGGCTCCTCTCCTCTGTATGTTGTGCGGGCTCCTCTCCTCTGTATGTTGTGCGGGCTCCTCTCCTCTGTATGTTGTGTGGGCTCCTCTTCCCCTCTGTATGTTGTGTGGGCTCCTCTCCTCTGTAGGTTGTGTGGGCTCCTCTTCTCCTCTGTATGTTGTGTGGGCTCCTCTTCTCCTCTGTATGATGTGTGGGCTCCTCTTCTCCTCTGTATGTTGTGCAGGCTCCTCTCCTCTGTATGTTGTGTGGGCTCCTCTTCCCCTCTGTATGTTGTGTGGGCTCCTCTCCTCTGTATTTTGTGTGGGCTCCTCTCTTGTGTATGTTGTGTGGGCTCCTCTCCTCTGTATGTTGTGTGGGCTCCTCTTCTCCTCTGTATGTTGTGTGGGCTCCTCTTCTCCTCTGTATGTTGTGTGGGCTCCTCTCCTCTGTATGTTGTGTGGGCTCCTCTCCTCTGTATGTTGTGTGGGCTCCTCTCCTCTGTATGTTGTGTGGTCTTCTCTCCTCTGTATGTTGTGTGCGCTCCTCTCCTCTGTATGTTGTGTGGGCTCCTCTCCTCTGTATGTTGTGTGGGCTCCTCTCCTCTGTATGTTGTGTGGGCTCCTCTTCTCCTCTGTATGTTGTGTGGGCTCCTCTTCTCCTCTGTATGTTGTATGGGCTCCTCTCCTCTGTATGTTGTATGGGCTCATCTCCTCTGTATGTTGTATGGGCTCCACTTCTCTGTATGTTGTATGGGCTCCTCTTCTCTGTATGTTGTGCGGGCTCCTCTCCTCTGTATGTTGTGTGGGCTCCTCTCCTCTGTATGTTGTGTGGGCTCCTCTCCTCTGTATGTTGTGTGGGCTCCTCTTCTCCTCTGTATGTTGTGTGGGCTCCTCTTCTCCTCTGTATGTTGTGTGGGCTCCTCTTCTCCTCTGTATGTTGTGTGGGCTCCTCTCCTCTGTATGTTGTGTGGGCTCCTCTCCTCTGTATGTTGTGTGGGCTCCTCTTCTCCTCTGTATGTTGTGTGGGCTCCTCTTCTCCTCTGTATGTTGTGTGGGCTCCTCTTCTCCTCTGTATGTTGTGTGGGCTCCTCTACTCCTCTGTATGTTGTATGGGCTCCTCTCCTCTTTATGTTGTATGGGCTCATCTCCTCTGGAAGTTGTATGGGCTCCTCTCCTCTGTATGTTGTATGGACTCCTCTTCTCTGTATGTTGTGTGGGCTCCTCACCTCTGTATGTTGTGTGGGCTCTTCTCTTCTGTATGTTGTGTGGGTTCCTCTTCTCCTCTGTATGTTGTGTGGGCTCCTCTTCTCCGATGTATGTTGTGTGGGCTCCTCTCCTCTGTATGTTGTGTGGGCTCCTCTTCTCCTCTGTATGTTGTGTGGGCTCCTCTTCTCCGATGTATGTTGTGTGGGCTCCTCTTCTCTGTATGTTGTGTGGGCTCCTCTTCTCTGTATGTTGTATGGGCTCCTCTCCTCTGTATGTTGTGTGGGCTCCTCTCCTCTGTTTGTTGTGTGGGCTCCTCTCCTCAGTATGTTGTGCGGGCTCCTCTCCTCTGTATGTTGAGCGGGTTCCTCTCCTCTGTATGTTGTGTGGGCTCCTCTGCTCTGTATGTTGTGCGGGCTCCTCTCCTCTGTATGTTGTGTGGGCTCCTCTCCTCTGTATGTTGTGCGGGCTCCTCTCCTCTGTATGTTGTGCGGGCTCCTCTCCTCTGTATGTTGTGTGAGCTTCTCTCCTCTGTATGTTGTGTGAGCTCCTCTCCTCTGTATGTTGTGTGGGCTCCTCTCCTCTGTATGTTGTGCGGGCTCCTCTCCTCTGTATTTTGTGCGGGCTCCTCTCCTCTGTATGTGTTGCGGGCTCCTCTCCTCTGTATGTTGTGCGGGCTCCTCTCCTCTGTATGTTGTGTGGGCTCCTCTCCTCCTCTGTATGTTGTGTGGGCTCCTCCCTCCTCTGTATGTTGTGTGGGCTCCTCTTCTCCTCTGTATGTTGTGTGGGCTCCTCTTCTCCTCTGGATGTTGTGTGGGCTCCTCTTCTCCTCTGTATAATGTGTGGGCTCCTCTTCTCCTCTGTATGTTGTGTGGGCTCCTCTTCTCCTCTGTATGTTGTGTGGGCTCCTCTTCTTCTCTGTATGTTGTATGGGCTCCTCTCCTCTGTATGTTGTGTGGGCTCCTCTCCTCTGTATGTTGTGTGGGCTCCTCTCCTCTGTATGTTTTGTGGGCTCCTCTCCTCTGTATGTTGTGTGGGCTCCTCTTCTCCTTTGTATGTTGTGTGGGCTCCTCTTCTCCTCTGTATGTTGTGTGGGCTCCTCTTCTCCTCGGTATGTTGTGTGAGCTCCTCTCCTCTGTATGTTGTGTGAGCTCCTCTCCTCCGTATGTTGTGTGGGCTCCTCTCCTCTGTATGTTGTGTGGGCTCCTCTCCTCTGTATGTTGTGTGGGCTCCTCTCCTCTGTATGTTGTGCGGGCTCCTCTCCTCTGTATGTTGTGCGGGCTCCTCTCCTCTGTAAGTTGTGCGGGCTCCTCTCCTCTGTATGTTGTGTGGGCTCCTCTTCTCCTCTGTATGTTGTGTGGGCTCCTCCTGTCCTCTGTATGTGTTGCGGGCTCCTCTCCTCTGTATGTTGTGTGAGCTCCTCTCCTCTGTATGTTGTGTGAGCTCCTCTCCTCTGTATGTTGTGTGGGCTCCTCTCCTCTGTATGTTGTGCGGGCTCCTCTCCTCTGTATGTTGTGCGGGCTCCTCTCCTCTGTATGTGTTGCGGGCTCCTCTCCTCTGTATGTTGTGCGGGCTCCTCTCCTCTGTATGTTGTGTGGGCTCCTCCCTCCTCTGTATGTTGTGTGGGCTCCTCCCTCCTCTGTATGTTGTGTGGGCTCCTCTTCTCCTCTGTATGTTGTGTGGGCTCCTCTTCTCCTCTGGATGTTGTGTGGGCTCCTCTTCTCCTCTGTATGATGTGTGGGCTCCTCTTCTCCTCTGTATGTTGTGTGGGCTCCTCTTCTCCTCTGTATGTTGTGTGGGCTCCTCTTCTTCTCTGTATGTTGTATGGGCTCCTCTCCTCTGTATGTTGTGTGGGCTCCTCTCCTCTGTATTTTGTGTGGGCTCCTCTCCTCTGTATGTTTTGTGGGCTCCTCTCATCTGTATGTTGTGTGGGCTCCTCTTCTCCTCTGTATGTTGTGTGGGCTCCTCTTCTCCTCTGTATGTTGTGTGGGCTCCTCTTCTCCTCGGTATGTTGTGTGAGCTCCTCTCCTCTGTATGTTGTGTGAGCTCCTTTCCTCCGTATGTTGTGTGGGCTCCTCTCCTCTGTATGTTGTGTGGGCTCCTCTCCTCTGTATGTTGTGTGGGCTCCTCTCCTCTGTATGTTGTGCGGGCTCCTCTCCTCTGTAGGTTGTGCGGGCTCCTCTCCTCTGTAAGTTGTGCGGGCTCCTCTCCTCTGTATGTTGTGTGGGCTCCTCTTCTCCTCTGTATGTTGTGTGGGCTCCTCTTCTCCTCTGTATGTTGTGTGGGCTCCTCTTCTCCTCTGTATGTTGTGTGGGCTCCTCTACTCCTCTGTATGATGTGTGGGCTCCTCTTCTCCTCTGTATGTTGTGTGGGCTCCTCTTCTCCTCTGTATGTTGTGTGGGCTCCTCTTCTCCTCTGTATGTTGTATGGGCTCCTCTCCTCTGTATGTTGTGTGGGCTCCTCTCCTCTGTATGTTGTATGGGCTCCTCTCCTCTGTATGTTGTGTGGGCTCCTCTCCTCTGTATGTTGTGTGGGCTCCTCTCCTCTGTATGTTGTGCGGGCTCCTCTCCTCTGTATGTTGTGCGGGCTCCTCTCCTCTGTATGTTGTGCGGGTTCCTCTCCTCTGTATGTTGTGCGTGCTCCTCTGTATGTTGTGTGTAGTTGGGTTTTTACATACAGTGCCGGGATATTTGGGATATTAACACAGAGATGACTTCAAAGATTGGCAGTTTCCAATGTGGATACAAGACAACCACATGCGCAATAGTGAGTAACCAACTAGGACTGTTAGGTAATATGGATTGGATGAATGGAACAGGGCCCGTGTATAAATACTTTGTCCAGAGCCACTAAACAGCTAATAAATGAATGTCGGTTTCCATCCTGGTATTATATGGAGAGCTGATCTTGGTATTTGTTACCCTCCCCCTGTCTGATGAAGTCCCCACTTCTCTTATATTCCTATCAAACCTATTATCACCTACCGCAGGCCAACCTTAAGTTATCAGGGAATAACATTTCCTTTCTGCTAACTGCTCTCTCTCTCTCTCCCTCTCCCCCTCTCTTTCTCTCCCTCCCTATTCTATTGGTCCCTCATACCATATATTTATTTTCTTTTTAGCCCAAAATTTTACCTGCATCCTGGTTTCAGAAGGTCTCACTGGTTACTTTGAATTCTGGGAGTTTCATACACACCATCAGGTACGGAGGAAACCTTGAAAGCTGCATCTTCCCAGGAGCCAATATCTTTTATTAATATTTCTACTATATGCGTGGATATTCGTAGGGAAAGTATAAGAATGCACTATATACATAGTATGTATATAAAGCATATATGCTTGTTATTTATATTTGATGACATAGAATTATTTCTAACATTAGTTCAAACTCTTACAAATGTTCACTTTATCTTGCCTGGCTTTACTCCCCCTTCCCCCTTTTTATGGCCTGTATAATTTGCCTAGATCTCCTCCTTTCCACATGTCTTGGCATTTCCTTTCTGCTAACTGCTAACTGCTCTCTCTCTCTCTCTCTCTCCCCCCCCCCCCCCTCTCTCTCTCTCTCCCCCTCTCTCTCTCTCCCTCTCTCTCTCCCCCTCTCTCTCCCTCCCTGTTCTATTGGTCCCTCATAACATATTTTTCTTTTCTTTTTAGCCCAAAATTTTACATGCATCCTGGTTTCAGAAGGCCTCACTGGTTACTCTGAATTCTGGGAGTTCTGCCCTCCCTCCCCGCCTCTCACCCTCCCACCCCCTGATTAAATATATATTGAAATGGGAATCACCTGACTTTCCTACTTGCATATACTATCTCACCACTAGTGGCAGACAACATATTAAATGCTAGAGCCCTCATCTCTGCTCCTTCTCTCTCCCTCTAAATGAAAAAACTTTCTAACTTTCACTTCTCTTCTGACCCTTTTTATTCCTTATCTATTTAATCTTTCCCTGATTTCTGCCCCTTCCATTCCCTTTAGATTATAAGTGGCGAGTTTTCAGTCTTCTAGGATGCTTTGGGAAAAAAGCACTTTCTGCAAAGATTCTAAGCTCAAAACAGGGTCTTCCATTTTTAGAAGGTTGTATTTTTCCTTGTTTTTATCCCCTGTATTGTGCTACGGAATATGTTGGTGCGTTACAAATAAATGTTAATAATAATAATAATAATAATCAGGGAATAACAATATTAACATCAACATTCAAAGAGGGACCTGACAAAGGTGTCCCTTATCTCCTTTGTTGTTCTCACTAGCCACTCACTTTCTTCCCCAAATCATCGGCTATATTTCAGGGCAGCCCAATTAGCGTTCATTCCGATTCTGATCATTCAAGGAAACATCAACCTTTATGTGTTTTTGTTAAGAATTGGCATTTGAAGCCCCATACTTGGGATTAGAGATGTCACGGACATTTTGGCGGCGATTTTGGCATGTTCGCGTTCGCAGCGGACGGCGAACATATGTGCTTTTCGGTTCGCCCCCTATACTTTATAATTGAGGAAACTTTGACCCTGCACCTCACAGTCAGCAGACACATTCCAGAAAATCAGCAGCATACACTCCCTTCCAGAGCCTTCCATCTGAAGGACAGCATACATTTTAGAATCATTCTGAAGCTGCATTCGTTGTGAGAGGACAGATAGTGTAGCTGCTGGAGATTTAATAGGCGAATAGATAGCCAGGCTGTGTATTTAGCTTCCACTACAGACCTGAAGGAATCATCTGATATCTGCTGCAAGGACAGCAACCCAAAAGCCCTTTTTAGGGCTAGAACATCATTTATTTTATTTTATAATTTTTTTCTGTGTAATCTAATTGCATATGCCTGCCTGCCAGCGTGTGTGTGTGACAGGCTAACACCTAAAAGCTTATATTGTGCTTATTTTCACTACTCATACCTGGTGGTGTACCATACATTGAAAACAACCATTTTTTTCCTGTAATCTAATTTCAGTTGCCTGCCTGTGTCAGGCTCACAGCTAATATTCTGCTCTGTTTCACCAGTCATAGTTGGTGTACCATACATTGAAAAAAAGCAACCCTTTTTTCCTTTAATCTAATTTCAGTTGTCTGCCTGTGTCAGGCTCACAGCTTATATTGTGCTCAGTGAAATAAGGCGTGTGTGTGAAGCCTATTGCATCTACTCTGCCAACTTTTGCCAGTGCACAGTGATACGTCATATCTGGTGCAACCGTAGTGTACAGTGACATAAAACAACACTTTTTTGACTGTAATCGATTGAATATCAGTTGCCTGCCTACAGGCGTGTGTGTAAGGCCTACAGCGCCTACTCTGCCAACTTTTGCCAGTGCACAGTGACACTCATATCTGGTGGCACCTTAGATTGCACGCTCAGTGCCCCAAATTTGAAGTGGGAGGACCAACCAAGCATCTTTTTCCATCTCCCGCTTCCAAAAATCCATGCCATATACACGTCCCCTGATAGGTGACGTAACAGGTATCAAACTGATAGGAATAAATAGTGCAACTTAATACACCACTCCTATCTGGTGGCAAATTACATTGCACGTGCAGTGCCACAAATTTGAAGTAGGAGGTCCGACCAAGCATCTTTTTCCATCTCCCTGTATCCCAGGGGGCATGTTGTCACCTTTCAGGGACCCTTGGTGGCTGGGTGGAGGAAGAGACCTTCAATGACATCAGTGAGGACAAGAATGGGACATGGCTAGCTTGGTATCCAACCTTGTGCAAATGGGGAGTTTGCTGTTGTGCAAAGGGACTGTTTGCGGTTGTTTGCGGTGCATTAAACGGGGAGATTGGTCTGTTACTGTGAAGCGGGTGTAACCCTTACACTACCTGATCGATACAACATCATACCTGATGTTTTAAAGCATGTTATTCCAAACAATTTAGGAATGTTAGGTGATTTATGCCCTTTATGGCTTAAAACCAGACTCTGCATTAACTATGTAATTTTCCGTGGGAGTTTTGCCATGGATCCCCCTCCGGCATGCCACAGTCCAGGCTTTCTAGGGTGCTAAACCAAGTGGGCACTTGGTTCGCTAATGACAAGCCATTTTCCCATCAGCAATTAATAGCCCAATATCACATTCCACATAAGGACATTTGGAATTATAGAAAGTTTAGACACTGGCTCGTGACCTTGATACGAGGCACGGGGCCACCAAATCCAACTTGGCTATCATTGATCTGTAAGAAGGGATCCCTAGGCTCCATGTACTCCTTCTTTAATGACCCAAAACATAGCCAAAAACCTGTCTTTATGATAAAATGGATGAAGGATCTTGGTAGAGAATTCATTGCTAGCACATGGAAAGAGGTGTGTACTAATCTAATGAGAGGATCTTTAACATAAAATCTACTGGAAGTATCAATACAGGTTCTACATAGAGTCCATTATACACCCGCATTAATGCATAAACGTAACTTGAATTGTTTTACTTTGGTAATTCAGTAATTCTAAAGAAAAAGACCAATTATAATTTTATTAACAAAAACTGTAATATTCCAGTCGCTGGCACTTTAATATCTCTGAGCAATTGTAGAAATATATTAAATATTTTTATAATACTAAAATGTTACTTTTAAAATATATTATATTACAATATGACAATTATCATAATAAATTAATTTCAACATCTTTTATTAAATTATTCATAGTTTATTAGTTTTCTTTATTTCATAAAGAAACATTTCCTTATTAGATAAATATTCATATTTATTAGTAGAAACATCGGTTTTAATGTTATATTTCTAAGTTGCAATTGACATATATCCTCTGATGGAACTAATTAGATCTGAGATAAGAATAAAATAAATTAAAAATTGGTTATATTGTTAATAAAGCTATACTACTTGTGGATGACATTATTGTGACCTTGACAGACCCAATGGATTCCCTTTTCTATCTTTCTAAAATTATTGACAATTTCAGCAAATTCTTCTATTTTAAGATAAATATTTTGAAAACTGACATTATCTATAAGGGCCTTAATTGGATCAATTAGTCAGGATGAAAGAAAGGTATACCTATAACTGGGAGTCTGAAACCATCACCCACTTTGGAATAGTTTTCTCCTTTAATCTAAAGAAAATGTTAACAGATAACATAGGTGGAGTGAGTAATCAGATTAGATTATTACTCTTAGAATGGAAAAATACAAGAATGTCATGGATGTCTAGGATTGCTATACTGTATATATATATATATATATATATATATATATATATATATGTAATTCCTAAATTATCATATCTCCTTAGATACAGTCCGGAGGTCTTACCACAATATCTACTAAAGAACATTCAAACCATGATAGACAAGTATATTTATAATGGTAAAAAAAAACAAGAATCAATTTTAAAATTACAAGGAAAGCCTTTGTAAAAAGAGGATTTAGTTATCCTAGAATAGAAGATATCCACAATACTATTATCCTGTCCCATATGGTGGGCTGAAGTAGTCCAGCTGGCTCCTATCTATGGAGATATAAAAGGAAACCATGTTGCTGCCTATTCCAATTGGCCTAGTAATGGGGTTACTCAAGTTTGACATCTTTAAGACTACACAAATACCGTATGGCTTAAAATCTCTGTTAAAATACTGGTATAAATATAGGAAAGAGATTAAACTTTCGAGCTTTCCCTCGGTGAAGGCCCCAATAGACTCCTGGCGATATAAAAAAAGGGTATAACTAATTTATGCCAGCTATTTGTAATCGGTTTACTACTAGATAGGGAAAGTCTGAGGTCCTAATTCCAAATTTAGGGACTGTCATGGCTGGAGTACTATAGGTTAAGAACTACACTAACAAAAATGGGGTACTTAACTAACACTCTAGAGGAAATAACCCCTTTTCAAAAACTAATCGACACAGGGAATTTATCACATATAGTGGCCAATTGTGGCAAAGTAATGGAAAGCATGGCACTTAAAAATCTTACCGAATGAAGATTTGGGAAAAAGAGCGGCAGAGTGTTTGGCCAGTAAATATCTGGCTTAGCCCTTTTGGCAATCTGGCAAAATCAGTGATGTCATCCTCCTATAGGGAATTATTCGTCCAACGTTGGCATCTACCCCCAGAGCGGTTACTCAAATATAACTCTAACGATTGGCCTGGAAGGGATGTGGCACAATAGGCACCTTACTTCACCTATGGTGGTCCTGAGAGAACATTAGACCATTTTGGAGAAGGTTAGTTTCAGGAATGCTAAAAAGAGACATAATACTTAGTCCACAGACGGCCATCTTACATTTAGAGAGGGATAAAAACTTCCACACAATAAAAATGTATTAAATCATATTTTGTTGGTGGTGAAGTGGTATATGGCGACAATTTGGAAGTCTGATAAAGCTCTGTCTTGGAATGAGGTTCTTTCACATATTGCTAGAAGTAAAGAAATAGAGAAGGATGGTTGACATATATCCTTCAGACTTATGCTATATTTATTTCTGCCACGATGCTGCATCTCAGATGGGGATCACAGTCTGGTTTAGGAGTCTTTATTATATTTCTTAAAAAATACATAAAAAAAAAAAATATAAAGTATTCTGGTGAATTTCCAAGCTCTTGTGGTCCGATGTCAGTGAGGAGACCCTTTAAAATTGGGGTATGTAACTTGTAGGATCTTTTAAACTTGAGGGGTTGGCTACGTGTTAAATAATTTAAACTTGAGGTGGGCCACTTGAAGGACCCTTTAAACGTGGGCTCAGTAACTTGTAACATCCTTTGAACTAGAGGTGAACAAGGTGTAAGATCCTTTAAATGGTGGCCAACTTTACTTAACGTGTCTGGCTCCTCACTGATTCTGGTACTGGTGCCGCCCCATCTTTAGTTAGCGGGTCTGGCTCCTTACTGATTCTGGTACTGGTGCCGCCTCATCTTTAGTTAGCAGGTCTGGCACCTCACTGATTCTGGTACTGGTGCTGCCCCATCTTTAGTTAGCGGGTCTGGCTCATTACTGATTCTAACACTGGTGGCACCCCATCTTTAGTTAGCGGGTCTGTCTCCTCACTGATTCTGGCACTGGTGCCACCCCATCTTTAGTTAGCGAGTCTGTCTCCTCACTGATTCTGGCACTGGTGCCACCCCATCTTTAGTTAGCGGCTCTGGCTCCTCACTGATTCTGACACTGGTGCCACCCCATCTTTAGTTAGCAGGTCTGGCTCCTCACTGATTCTGGCACTGGTGCTGCCCCATCTTTAGTTAGCGGGTCTCGCTCATTACTGATTCTAACACTGGTGGCACCCCATCTTTAGTTAGCAGGTCTGTCTACTCACTGATTCTGGCACTGGTGCCACCCCATCTTTAGTTAGCGGGTCTGTCTCCTCACTGATTCTGGCTATGGTGCCACCCCATCTTTACTTAGCGGGTCTGGCTCCTCACTGATTCTGGTACTGATTCCGCCCCATCTTTAGTTAGTGGGTCTGGCTCCTCACTGATTCTAGCACTGGTGCCACCCCATCTTTAGTTAGCGGGTCTGGCTCCTCACTGATTCGTACACTGGTGCCATCCAATCTTTAGTTAGCAAGTCTGGCTCCTCACTGATTCTTGTACTGGTGCCGCCCCATCTTTGGTTAGCGGGTCTGGCTCCACACTGATTCTGGTACTGGTGCCGCCCCATCTTTAGTTAGCAGGTCTGTCTCCTTACTGTTTCTGGCACTGGTGCCATCCCATCTTTAGTAAGCGGGTTTGGCTCCTCACTGATTCTGGTACTGGTGCCACCCCATCTTTAGTTAGCGGGTCTGGCTCCTCACTGATTCTGGCACTGGTGCCACCCCATCTTTAGTTAGCAAGTCTGGCTCCTCACTGTTTCGGGCACTGGTGCCGCCCCATCTTTGGTTAGCGGGTCTGGCTCCTCACTGATTCTGACACTGATGCAGCCCCATCTTTGGTTAGCAGGTCTGGCTCCACACTGATTCTGGTACTGATGCAGCCCCATCTTTAGTTAGCAGGTCTGTCTCCTCACTGATTCTGACACTGGTGCCGCCCCATCTTTGGTTAGCAGGTCTGGCTCCTCACTGATTCTAGCACTGGTGCCACCCCATCTTTAGTTAGCGGGTCTGGCTCCCCACTGATTCTGGCACTGGTGCCGCCTTATCTTTAGTTAGCAGGTCTGTCTCCTCACTGATTCTGACACTGGTGCCGCTTTATCTTTAGTTAGCAGGTCTGTCTCCTCACTGATTCTGGCACTGGTGCCGCCCCAATTTTAGTTAGCAGGTCTGTCTCCTAACTGATTCTGGCACTGGTGCTGCCCCATCTATAGTTAGCGGGTCTGGCTCCACACTGATTCTGGTACTGATGCCGCCCCATCTTTAGTTAGTGGGTCTGGCTCGTCACTGATTCTAGCACTGGTGCCATCCAATCTTTAGTTAGCAAGTCTGGCTACTCACTGATTCTTATACTGGTGCCGCCCCATCTTTGGTTAGCGGGTCTGGCTCCACACTGATTCTGGTACTGGTGCCGCCCCATCTTTAGTTAGCAGGTCTGTCTCCTTACTGTTTCTGGCACTGGTGCCATCCCATCTTTAGTAAGCGGATTTGGCTCCTCACTGATTCTGGTACTGGTGCCACCCCATCTTTAGATATCGGGTCTGGCTCCTCACTGATTCTGGCACTGGTGCCACCCCATCTTTAGTTAGCAAGTCTGGCTCCCCACTGATTCTGGTACTGGTGCCGCCCCATCTTTGGTTAACGAGTCTGGCTCCACACTGATTCTGGTACTGATGCCGCCCCATCTTTAGTTAGCGGGTCTGACTCCTCACTGTTTCTGGTACTGGTGCCACCCCAACTTTAGTTAGCAGGTCTGACTCCTCACTGTTTCTGGTACTGGTGCCGCCCCATCTTTAGTTAGCAGGTCTGGCTCCTCACTGATTCTGACACTGGTGCCATCCCATCTTTAGTTAGCGGGTCTGGCTCCTCACTGTTTCTGGCACTGGTGCCACCCCATCTTTAGTTAGCGGGTCTGGCTCCTCACTGATTCTGACACTGGTGACACCCCATCTTTAGTTAGCAGGTCTGGCTCCTCACTGATTCTGACACTGGTGCCACCCCATCTTTAGTTAGCAGGTCTGGCTCCTCACTGTTTCTGACACTGGTGACACCCCATCTTTAGTTAGCGGGTCTGGCTCCTCACTGATTCTGGTACTGGTGACACCCCATCTTTAGTTAGCAGGTCTGGCTCCTCACTGATTCTGGTACTGGTGCCACCCCATCTTTAGTTAGCGGGTCTGGCTCCTCACTGATTCTGGTACTGGTGCCGCCTCATCTTTAGTTAGCGGGTCTGGCTCCTCACTGATTCTGACACTGGTGCCACCCCATCTTTAGTTAGCGGGTCTGGCTCCTCACTGATTCTGGCACTGGTGCCACCCCATCTTTAGTTAGCAGGTTTGGCACCTCAATGATTCTGGCGCTGGTGCCACCCCATCTTTAGTTAGCAGGTCTGGCTCCTCACTATTTCTGGCACTGGTGCCACCCCATCTTTAGTTAGCAGGTCTGGCTCCTCACTGATTCTGACACTGGTGCCGCCCCATCTTTAGTTAGCGGGTCTGGCTCCTCACTGATTCTGGCACTGGTGCCGTCTCATCTTTAGTTAGCGGGTCTGGCTCCTCAATGATTCAGGCACTGGTGCCACCCCATCTTTAGTTAGCGGGTCTGGCTCCTCACTGATTCTGGTACTGGTGCCACCCCATCTTTACTTAGCGTGTCTGGCTCCTCAATGATTCTGGCACTGGTGCCACCCCATCTTTAGTTAGCGGGTCTGGCTACTCACTGATTCTTATACTGGTGCCGCTCCATCTTTGGTTAGCGGGTCTGGCTCCACACTGATTCTGGTACTGGTGCCGCCCCATCTTTAGTCAGCAGGTCTGTCTCCTTACTGTTTCTGGCATTGGTGCCATCCCATCTTTAGTAAGCGGGTTTGGCTCCTCACTGATTCTGGTACTGGTGCCACCCCATCTTTAGATATCGGGTTTGGCTCCTCACTGATTCTGGCACTGGTGCCACCCCATCTTTAGTTAGCAAGTCTGGCTCCTCACTGATTCTGGTACTAGTGCCGCCCCATCTTTGGTTAGCGGGTCTGGCTCCTCACTGATTCTGGTACTGGTGCCGCCCCATCTTTAGTTAGCGGGTCTGGCTCCACACTGATTCTGACACTGTTGCCATCCCATCTTTAGTTAGCAGGTCTAGCTCCTCACTGATTCTGGCACTGGTGCCACCCCATCTTTAGTTAGCAGGTCTGGCTCCTCACTGATTCTGACACTGGTGCCACCCCATCTTTAGTTAGCGGGTCTGGCTCCTCACTGATTCTGACACTGGTGCCACCCCATCTTTAGTTAGCGGGTCTGACTCCTCACTGATTCTGACACTGGTGTCACCCCATCTTTAGTTAGCGGGTCTGGCTCCTCACTGATTCTGACACTGGTGCCACCCCATCTTTAGTTAGCAGGTCTGGCTCCTCACTGATTCTGGTACTGGTGTCACCCCATCTTTAGTTAGCGGGTCTGGCTCCTCACTGATTCTGACACTGGTGCCATCCCATCTTTAGTTAGCAGGTCTGGCTCCTCACTGATTCTGGTACTGGTGTCACCCCATCTTTAGTTAGCGGTTCTGGCTCCTCACTGATTCTGACACTGGTGCCATCCCATCTTTAGTTAGCAGGTCTGGCTCCTCACTGATTCTGGTACTGGTGTCACCCCATCTTTAGTTAGCGGGTCTGGCTCCTCACTGATTCTGACACTGGTGCCATCCCATCTTTAGTTAGCAGGTCTGGCTCCTCACTGATTCTGGTACTGGTGTCACCCCATCTTTAGTTAGCGGTTCTGGCTCCTCACTGATTCTGGCACTGTTGCCGCCCCATCTTTAGTTAGCAGGTCTGGCTCCTCACTGATTCTGGCACTGATGCCACCCCATCTTTAGTTAGCAGGTCTGGCTCCTCACTGATTCTGGCACTGATGCCACCCCATCTTTAGTTAGCGGGTCTGGCTCCTCACTGATTCTGGCACTGGTGCCACCCCATCTTTAGTTAGCGGGTCTGTCTCCTCACTGATTCTGGCACTGGTGCCACCCCATCTTTAGTTAGCGGCTCTGGCTCCTCACTGATTCTGACACTGGTGCCACCCCATCTTTAGTTAGCAGGTCTGGCTCCTCACTGATTCTGGCACTGGTGCTGCCCCATCTTTAGTTAGCGGGTCTCGCTCATTACTGATTCTAACACTGGTGGCACCCCATCTTTAGTTAGCAGGTCTGTCTACTCACTGATTCTGGCACTGGTGCCACCCCATCTTTAGTTAGCGGGTCTGTCTCCTCACTAATTCTGGCTATGGTGCCACCCCATCTTTAGTTAGCGGGTCTGGCTCCTCACTGATTCTGGTACTGATTCCGCCCCATCTTTAGTTAGTGGGTCTGGCTCCTCACTGATTCTAGCACTGGTGCCACCCCATCTTTAGTTAGCGGGTCTGGCTCCCCACTGATTCGGACACTGGTGCCATCCAATCTTTAGTTAGCAAGTCTGGCTCCTCACTTATTCTTGTACTGGTGCCGCCCCATCTTTGGTTAGCGGGTCTGGCTCCACACTGATTCTGGTACTGGTGCTGCCCCATCTTTAGTTAGCAGGTCTGTCTCCTTACTGTTTCTGGCACTGGTGCCATCCCATCTTTAGTAAGCGGGTTTGGCTCCTCACTGATTCTGGTACTGGTGCCACCCCATCTTTAGTTAGCGGGTCTGGCTCCTCACTGATTCTGGCACTGGTGCCACCCCATCTTTAGTTAGCAAGTCTGGCTCCTCACTGTTTCGGGCACTGGTGCCGCCCCATCTTTGGTTAGCGGGTCTGGCTCCTCACTGATTCTGACACTGATGCAGCCCCATCTTTGGTTAGCGGGTCTGGCTCCACACTGATTCTGGTACTGATGCAGCCCCATCTTTGGTTAGCAGGTCTGGCTCCTCACTGATTCTAGCACTGGTGCCACCCCATCTTTAGTTAGCGGGTCTGGCTCCCCACTGATTCTGGCACTGGTGCCGCCTTATCTTTAGTTAGCAGGTCTGTCTCCTCACTGATTCTGACACTGGTGCCGCCTTATCTTTAGTTAGCGGGTCTGTCTCCTCACTGATTCTGGCACTGGTGCCGCCCCAATTTTAGTTAGCAGGTCTGTCTCCTAACTGATTCTGGCACTGGTGCTGCCCCATCTATAGTTAGCGGGTCTGGCTCCACACTGATTCTGGTACTGATGCCGCCCCATCTTTAGTTAGTGGGTCTGGCTCGTCACTGATTCTAGCACTGGTGCCATCCAATCTTTAGTTAGCAAGTCTGGCTACTCACTGATTCTTATACTGGTGCCGCCCCATCTATGGTTAGCGGGTCTGGCTCCACACTGATTCTGGTACTGGTGCCGCCCCATCTTTAGTTAGCAGGTCTGTCTCCTTACTGTTTCTGGCACTGGTGCCATCCCATCTTTAGTAAGCGGATTTGGCTCCTCACTGATTCTGGTACTGGTGCCACCCCATCTTTAGATATCGGGTTTGGCTCCTCACTGAATCTGGCACTGGTGCCACCCCATCTTTAGTTAGCAAGTCTGGCTCCTCACTGATTCTGGTACTGGTGCCGCCCCATCTTTGGTTAACGAGTCTGGCTCCACACTGATTCTGCTACTGATGCCGCCCCATCTTTAGTTAGCGGGTCTGACTCCTCACTGTTTCTGGTACTGGTGCCGCCACATCTTTAGTTAGCAGGTCTGGCTCCTCACTGTTTCTGACACTGGTGACACCCCATCTTTAGTTAGCGGGTCTGGCTCCTCACTGATTCTGGTACTGGTGACACCCCATCTTTAGTTAGCAGGTCTGGCTCCTCACTGATTCTGGTACTGGTGCCACCCCATCTTTAGTTAGCGGGTCTGGCTCCTCACTGATTCTGGTACTGGTGCCGCCTCATCTTTAGTTAGCGGGTCTGGCTCCTCACTGATTCTGACACTGGTGCCACCCCATCTTTAGTTAGCGGGTCTGGCTCCTCAATGATTTTGGTACTGGTGCCACCCCATCTTTAGTTAGCGGGTCTGGCTCCTTAATGATTTTGGTACTGGTGCCACCCCATCTTTAGTTAGCAGGTTTGGCACCTCAATGATTCTGGTACTGGTGCCACCCCATCTTTAGTTAGCAGGTCTGGCTCCTCACTATTTCTGGCACTGGTGCCACCCCATCTTTAGTTAGCAGGTCTGGCTCCTCAATGATTCTGACACTGGTGCCGCCCCATCTTTAGTTAGCGGGTCTGGCTCCTCACTGATTCTGGCACTGGTGCCGCCTCATCTTTAGTTAGCGGGTCTGGCTCCTCAATGATTCTGGCACTGGTGCCACCCCATCTTTAGATAGCGGGTCTGGCTCCTCACTGATTCTGGTACTGGTGCCACCCCATCTTTACTTAGCGTGTCTGGCTCCTCAATGATTCTGGCACTGGTGCCACCCCATCTTTATTTAGCGGGTCTGGCTACTCACTGATTCTTATACTGGTGCCGCTCCATCTTTGGTTAGCGGGTCTGGCTCCACACTGATTCTGGTACTGGTGCCGCCCCATCTTTAGTCAGCAGGTCTGTCTCCTTACTGTTTCTGGCATTGGTGCCATCCCATCTTTAGTAAGCGGGTTTGGCTCCTCACTGATTCTGGTACTGGTGCCACCCTATCTTTAGATATCGGGTTTGGCTCCTCACTGATTCTGGCACTGGTGCCACCCCATCTTTAGTTAGCAAGTCTGGCTCCTCACTGATTCTGGTACTAGTGCCGCCCCATCTTTGGTTAGCGGGTCTGGCTCCTCACTGATTCTGACACTGGTGCCGCCCCATGTTTAGTTAGCGGGTCTGGCTCCTCACTGATTCTTGCACTGGTGCCATCCCATCTTTAGTTAGAGGGTCTGACTCCTCACTGATTCTGGCACTGGTGCCATCCCATCTTTAGTTAGAGGGTCTGACTCCTCACTGATTCTGGCACTGGTGCCACCTCATCTTTAGTTAGCGGGTCTGGCTCCTCACTGATTCTGACACTGGTGCCATCCCATCTTTAGTTAGCAGGTCTGGCTCCTCACTGATTCTGGTACTGGTGCCATCCCATCTTTAGTTAGCAGGTCTGGCTCCTCACTGATTCTGGTACTGGTGTCACCCCATCTTTAGTTAGCAGGTCTAGCTCCTCACTGATTCTGGCACTGGTGTCACCCCATCTTTAGTTAGCAGGTCTAGCTCCTCACTGATTCTGGCACTGGTGTCACCCCATCTTTAGTTAGCGGGTCTGGCTCCTCACTGATTCTGACACTGGTGCCATCCCATCTTTAGTTAGCAGGTCTGGCTCCTCACTGATTCTGGTACTGGTGCCATCCCATCTTTAGTTAGCAGGTCTGGCTCCTCACTGATTCTGGTACTGGTGTCACCCCATCTTTAGTTAGCGGTTCTGGCTCCTCACTGATTCTGACACTGGTGCCATCCCATCTTTAGTTAGCAGGTCTGGCTCCTCACTGATTCTGGTACTGGTGTCACCCCATCTTTAGTTAGCGGGTCTGGCTCCTCACTGATTCTGACACTGGTGCCATCCCATCTTTAGTTAGCAGGTCTGGCTCCTCACTGATTCTGGTACTGGTGTCACCCCATCTTTAGTTAGCGGTTCTGGCTCCTCACTGATTCTGGCACTGTTGCCGCCCCATCTTTAGTTAGCAGGTCTGGCTCCTCACTGATTCTGGTACTGGTGCCGCTCCATCTTTAGTTAGTGGGTCTGGCTCCTCACTGATTCTGACACTGGTGACACCCCATCTTTAGTTAGCGGGTCTGGCTCCTCACTGATTCTGGTTCTGGTGCCGCCCCATCTTTAGTTAGCGGGTCTGGCTCCTCACTATTTCTTGTACTGGTGCCGCCCCATCTTTAGTTAGTGGATCTGGCTTCTCACTATTTCTGGCACTGGTGCCAATCCATCGTTAGTTAGCGGGTCTGGCTCCTCACTGATTCTGGTACTGGTGCCGCTCCATCTTTAGTTAGTGGGTCTGGCTCCTCACTGATTCTGACACTGGTGACACTCCATCTTTAGTTAGCAGGTCTGGCTCCTCACTGATTCTGGCACTGGTGCCACCCCATCTTTAGTTAGCGGGTCTGGCTCCTCACTGATTCTGGCACTGGTGCCACCCCATCTTTAGTTAGCGGGTCTGGCTCCTCACTGATTCTGGTTCTGGTGCCGCCCCATCTTTAGTTAGCGGGTCTGGCTCCTCACTGATTCTGGCACTGGTGCCACCCCATCTTTAGTTAGCGGGTCTGGCTCCTCACTGATTTTTGTACTGGTGCCACCATATCTTTAGTTAGCAGGTCTGGCTCCTCACTGATTCTGGCACTGGTGCCGCCCCATCTTTAGTTAGCGGGTCGGGCTCCTCACTATTTCTGGCACTGGTGACACCCCATCTTTAGTTATTGGGTCTGGCTCCTCACTGATTCTGGCACTGGTGCCACCCCATCTTTAGTTAGCGGGTCTGGCTCCTCACTGATTCTGGTTCTGGTGCCGTCCCATCTTTAGTTAGCGGGTCTGGCTCCTCACTGATTCTGGCACTGGTGCCACCCCATCTTTAGTTAGCGGGTCTGGCTCCTCACTGATTTTTGTACTGGTGCCACCATATCTTTAGTTAGCAGGTCTGGCTCCTCACTGATTCTGGCACTGGTGCCGCCCCATCTTTAGTTAGCGGGTCGGGCTCCTCACTATTTCTGGCACTGGTGACACCCCATCTTTAGTTAGCGGGTCTGGCTCCTCACTGATTCTGGCACTGGTGCCACCCCATCTTTAGTTAGCGGGTCTGGCTCCTCACTGATTCTGGTTCTGGTGCCGCCCCATCTTTAGTTAGCGGGTCTGGCTCCTCACTGATTCTGGCACTGGTGCCACCCCATCTTTAGTTAGCGGGTCTGGCTCCTCACTGATTTTTGTACTGGTGCCACCACATCTTTAGTTAGCAGGTCTGGCTCCTCACTATTTCTGGCACTGGTGCCGCCTCATCTTTAGTTAGCTGGTCTGGCTCCTCACTATTCCTGGCACTGGTGCCGCCTCATCTTTAGTTAGCGGGTCTGGCTCCTCAGTGATTTTGGTACTGGTGCCACCCCATCTTTAGTTAGCGGGTTTGGCGCCTCAATGATTCTGGCGCTGGTGCCACCCCATCTTTAGTTAGCAGGTCTGGCTCCTCACTATTTCTGGCACTGGTGCCGCCCCATCTTTAGTTAGCAGGTCTGGCTCCTCACTGATTCTGACACTGGTGCCGCCCCATCTTTAGTTAGCGGGTCTGGCTCCTCACTGATTCTGGCACTGGTGCTGCCTCATCTTTAGTTAGCGGGTCTGGCTCCTCAATGATTCTGGCACTGGTGCCACCCCATCTTTAGTTAGCAGGTCTGTCTCCTCACTGATTCTGGTACTGGTGCCACCCCATCTTTAGTTAGCGGGTCTGGCTCCTCACTGATTCTGGCACTGGTGCCGCCTCATCTTTAGTTAGCGGGTCTGGCTCCTCACTGATTCTGGTACTGGTGCCATCCCATCTTTAGTTAGCGGGTCTGGCTCCTCACTGATTCTGACACTGGTGCCACCCCATCTTTAGTTAGCGGGTCTGGCTCCTCACTGATTCTGGCACTGGTGCCGCCTCATCTTTAGTTAGCGGGTCTGGCTCCTCAATGATTCTGGCACTGGTGCCACCCCATCTTTAGTTAGCAGGTCTGTCTCCTCACTGATTCTGGTACTGGTGCCACCCCATCTTTAGTTAGCGGGTCTGGCTCCTCACTGATTCTGGTACTGGTGCCACCCCATCTTTAGTTAGCGGGTCTGGCTCCTCACTATTTCTGGCACTGGTGCCACCCCATCTTTAGTTAGCAGGTCTGTCTCCTCACTGATTCTGGTACTGGTGCAACCCCATCTTTAGTTAGCGGGTCTGGCTCCTCAATGATTCTGGCACTGGTGCCACCCCATCTTTAGTTAGCGGGTCTGGCTCCTCACTGATTCTGGCACTGGTGCCATCCCATCTTTAGTTAGCAGGTCTGGCTCCTTACTGTTTCTGGCACTGGGGGCACCCCATCTTTAGCTAGCAGGCCTGGCTCCTTATTGATTCTGGCACTGGTGCCACCCCATCTTTAGTTAGCAGGCCTGGCTCCTTATTGATTCTGGCACTGGTGCCACCCCATCTTTAGTTAGCAGATCTGGCTCCTCACTGATTCTGCCACTGGTGCCACCCCATCTTTAGTTAGTGGGTCTGGCTCCTCACTGATTCTGGCACTGGTGCCACCCCATCTTTAGTTAGCAGGTCTGGCTCCTTACTGATTCTGGTACTGGTGACACCCCATCTTTAGTTAGCGGGTCTGGCTCCTCACTGATTCTGGCACTGGTGCCACCCCATCTTTAGTTAGCAGATCTGGCTCCTCACTGATTCTGCCACTGGTGCCACCCCATCTTTAGTTAGCGGGTCTGGCTCCTCACTGATTCTGGCACTGGTGCCACCCCATCTTTAGTTAGCAGGTCTGGCTCCTCACTGATTCTGACACTGGTGCCGCCCCATCTTTAGTTAGCGGGTCTGGCTCCTCACTGATTCTGGCACTGGTGCCGCCTCATCTTTAGTTAGCGGGTCTGGCTCCTCAATGATTCTGGCACTGGTGCCACCCCATCTTTAGTTAGCGGGTCTGGCTCCTCACTGATTCTGGTACTGGTGCCACCCCATCTTTACTTAGCGTGTCTGGCTCCTCACTGATTCTGGCACTGGTGCCACCCCATCTTTAGTTAGCAGGTCTGGCTCCTCACTGATTCTTATACTGGTGCCGCTCCATCTTTGGTTAGCGGGTCTGGCTCCACACTGATTCTGGTACTGGTGCCGCCCCATCTTTAGTTAGCAGGTCTGTCTCTTTACTGTTTCTGGCATTGGTGCCATCCCATCTTTAGTAAGCGGGTTTGGCTCCTCACTGATTCTGGTACTGGTGCCACCCCATCTTTAGATATCGGGTTTGGCTCCTCACTGATTCTGGCACTGGTGCCACCCCATCTTTAGTTAGCAAGTCTGGCTCCTCACTGATTCTGGTACTGGTGCCGCCCCATCTTTGGTTAGCGGGTCTGGCTCCACACTGATTCTGGCACTGGTGCCATCCCATCTTTAGTTAGCAGGTCTAGCTCCTCACTGATTCTGGCACTGGTGTCACCCCATCTTTAGTTAGCGGGTCTGGCTCCTCACTGATTCTGACACTGGTGCCATCCCATCTTTAGTTAGCGGGTCTGGCTCCTCACTGATTCTGGTACTGGTGTCACCCCATCTTTAGTTAGCGGGTCTGGCTCCTCACTGATTCTGACACTGGTGCCGCCTTTCTTTAGTTAGCGGTTCTGGCTCCTCACTGATTCTGGCACTGTTGCCGCCCCATCTTTAGTTAGCAGGTCTGGCTCCTCACTGATTCTGGCACTGGTGCCATCCCATCTTTAGTTAGCGGGTCTGGCTCCTCACTGATTCTGGTACTGGTGTCACCCCATCTTTAGTTAGCGGGTCTGGCTCCTCACTGATTCTGGTACTGGTGCCGCCTTATCTTTAGTTAGCAGGTCTGGCTCCTCACTGATTCTGGTACTGGTGCCTCCCCATCTTTAATTAGCGGGTCTGGCTCCTCACTGATTCTGACACTGGTGCCACCCCATCTTTAGTTAGCAGGTCTGGCTCCTCACTGATTCTGGTACTGGTGCCGCTCCATCTTTAGTTAGCAGGTCTGGCTCCTCACTGATTCTGGTACTGGTGACACCCTATCTTTAGTTAGCGGGTCTGGCTCCTCACTGATTCTGACACTGGTGCCACCCCATCTTTAGTTAGCAGGTCTGGCTCCTCACTGATTCTGGTACTGGTGCCGCTCCATCTTTAGTTAGTGGGTCTGGCTCCTCACTGATTCTGACACTGGTGACACCCCATCTTTAGTTAGCGGGTCTGGCTCCTCACTGATTCTGGTTCTGGTGCCGCCCCATCTTTAGTTAGCGGGTCTGGCTCCTCACTATTTCTTGTACTGGTGCCACCCCATCTTTAGTTTGCAGGTCTGGCTCCTCACTGTTTCTGGTACTGGTGCCGCTCCATCTTTAGTTAGTGGGTCTGGCTCCTCACTGATTCTGACACTGGTGACACCCCATCTTTAGTTAGCAGGTCTGGCTCCTCACTGATTCTGGCACTGGTGCCACCCCATCTTTAGTTAGCAGGTCTGGCTCCTCACTGATTCTGGTAATGGTGCCGCCCCATCTTTAGTTAGCGGGTCTGGCTCCTCACTATTTCTTGTACTGGTGCCGCCCCATCTTTAGTTAGCGGGTCTGGCACCACACTGATTTTGGCACTGGTGCCATCCCATCTTTAGTTAGCAGGTCTGGCTCCTCACTGATTCTGGCACTGGTGCTGCCCCATCTTTAGTTAGCAGGTCTGGCTCCTCACTGATTCTGACACTGGTGACACCCCATCTTTAGTTAGCAGGTCTGGCTCCTCACTGATTCTGGCACTGGTGCCATCCCATCTTTAGTTAGCAGGTCTGGCTCCTCACTGATTCTGTTTCTGGTGCCGCCCCATCTTTAGTTAGCGGTTCTGGCTCCTCACTGATTCTGGTTCTGGTGCCGCCCCATCTTTAGTTAGCGGTTCTGGCTCCTCACTGATTCTGGTTCTGGTGCCGCCCCATCTTTAGTTAGCGGTTCTGGCTCCTCACTGATTCTGGCACTGGTGCCACCCCATCTTTAGTTAGCGGGTCTGGCTCCTCACTGATTTTTGTACTGGTGCCACCACATCTTTAGTTAGCAGTTCTGGCTCCTCACTGATTCTGGCACTGGTGCCGCCTCATCTTTAGTTAGCTGGTCTGGCTCCTCACTATTTCTGGCATTGGTGCCGCCTCATCTTTAGTTAGCTGGTCTGGCTCCTCACTATTCCTGGCACTGGTGCCGCCTCATCTTTAGTTAGCGGGTCTGGCTCCTCAGTGATTTTGGTACTGGTGCCACCCCATCTTTAGTTAGCGGGTTTGGCGCCTCAATGATTCTGGCGCTGGTGCCACCCCATCTTTAGTTAGCAGGTCTGGCTCCTCACTGATTCTGACACTGGTGCCACCCCATCTTTAGTTAGCGGGTCTGGCTCCTCACTGATTCTGACACTGGTGCCACCCCATCTTTAGTTAGTGGGTCTGGCTCCTCAATGATTCTGACACTGGTGCCACCCCATCTTTAGTTAGCGGGTCTGGCTCCTCAATGATTCTGACACTGGTGCCGCCTCATCTTTAGTTAGCGGGTCTGGCTCCTCAATGATTCTGGTACTGGTGCCACCCCATCTTTAGTTAGCAGGTCTGGCTCCTCACTGATTCTGACACTGGTGCCACCCCATCTTTAGTTAGCGGGTCTGGCTCCTCACTGATTCTGGCACTGGTGCCGCCTCATCTTTAGTTAGCGGGTCTGGCTCCTCAATGATTCTGGTACTAGTGCCACCCCATCTTTAGTTAGCAGGTCTGTCTCCTCACTGATTCTGGTACTGGTGCCACCCCATCTTTAGTTAGCGGGTCTGGCTCCCAACTGATTCTGGCACTGGTGCCACCTCATCTTTAGTTAGCGGGTCTGGCTCCTCAATGATTCTGGCACTGGTGCCACCCCATCTTTAGTTAGCAGGTCTGTCTCCTCACTGATTCTGGTACTGGTGCCACCCCATCTTTAGTTAGCGGGTCTGGCTCCTCACTGATTCTGACACTGGTGCCACCCCATCTTTAGTTAGCGGGTCTGGCTCCTCACTATTTCTGGCACTGGTGCCACCCCATCTTTAGTTAGCAGGTCTGTCTACTCACTGATTCTGGTACTGGTGCAACCCCATCTTTAGTTAGCGGGTCTGGCTCCTCAATGATTCTGGCACTGGTGCCACCCCATCTTTAGTTAGCGGGTCTGGCTCCTCACTGATTCTGGCACTGGTGCCATCCTATCTTTAGTTAGCAGGTCTGGCTCCTTATTGATTCTGGCACTGGTGCCACCCCATCTTTAGTTAGCAGATCTGGCTCCTCACTGATTCTGCCACTGGTGCCACCCCATCTTTAGTTAGCAGATCTGGCTCCTCACTGATTCTGCCACTGGTGCCATCCCATCTTTAGTTAGCAGGTCTGGCTCCTCAATGATTCTGGCACTGGTGCCGCCTTATCTTTAGTTAGCAGATCTGGCTCCTCACTGATTCTGCCACTGGTGCCACCCCATCTTTAGTTAGCGGGTCTGGCTCCTCACTGATTCTGGCACTGGTGCCATCCCATCTTTAGTTAGCAGGTCTGGCTCCTCACTGATTCTGGCACTGGTGCCGCCTTATCTTTAGTTAGCAGGTCTGGCTCCTCACTGATTCTGCCACTGGTGCCACCCCATCTTTAGTTAGCGGGTCTGGCTCCTCACTGATTCTGGCACTGGTGCCATCCCATCTTTAGATAGCAGGTCTGGCTACTCAATGATTCTGGCACTGGTGCCGCCTTATCTTTAGTTAGCAGATCTGGCTCCTCACTGATTCTGCCACTGGTGCCACCCCATCTTTAGTTAGCGGGTCTGGCTCCTCACTGATTCTGGCACTGGTGCCATCCCATCTTTAGTTAGCAGGTCTGGCTCCTCACTGATTCTGGCACTGGTGCCGCCTTATCTTTAGTTAGCTGGTCTGGCTCCTCACTGATTCTGGCACTGGTGCCGCCTTATCTTTAGTTAGCGGGTCTGGCTCCTCACTGTTTCTGACAATGGTGCCGCCCCATCTTTAGTTAGCGGGTCTAGCTCCTCACTGATCGGGCACTGGTGCCACCCCATCTTTAGTTAGCGGGTCTGGCTCCTCACTGTTTCTGACACTGGTGCCATCCCATCTTTAGTTAGTGGCTCTGGCTCCTCACTGATTCTGGCACTGGTGCCATCCCATCTTTAGTTAGCGGGTCTGGCTCCTCACTGATTCTGATACTGGTGCCACCCCATCTTTAGTTAGTGGCTCTGGCTCCTCACTGATTCTGGCACTGGTGCCATCCCATCTTTAGTTAGCGGGTCTGGCTCCTCACTGATTCTGGTACTGTTGCCATCCCATCTTTAGTTAGCGGGTCTGGCTCCTCACTGATTCTGCCACTGGTGCCACCCCATCTTTACTTAGCGGGTCTGGCTCCTCACTGATTCTGGCACTGGTGACACTCCATCTTTAGTTAGTGGGTCTGGCTCCTCAATGATTCTGGCACTGGTGCCACCCCATCTTTAGTTAGTGGGTCTGTCTCCTCACTGATTCTGGTACTGGTGACACTCCATCTTTAGTTAGTGGGTCTGGCTCCTCAATGATTCTGGCACTGGTGCCACCCCATCTTTAGTTAGCGGGTCTGGCTCCTCACTGATTCTGGCACTGGTGCCACCCCATCTTTAGTTAGTGGGTCTGTCTCCTAACTGATTCTGACACTGGTGCCATCCCATCTTTAGTTAGTGGGTCTGGCTCCTCACTGATTCTGGTACTTGTGACACCCTATCTTTAGTTAGCGGGTCTGGCTCCTCACTGATTCTGGCACTGGTGCCACCCCATCTTTAGTTAGTGGGTCTGGCTCCTCACTGATTCTGACACTGGTGCCATCCCATCTTTAGTTAGTGGGTCTGGCTCCTCACTGATTCTGGTACTTGTGACACCCCATCTTTAGTTAGCGGGTCTGGCTCCTCACTGATTCTGGTACTGGTGCCACCCCATCTTTAGTTAGCGGGTCTGGCTCCTCACTAATTCTGGCACTGGTGCCACCCCATCTTTAGTTAGCGGGTCTGGCTCCTCACTGATTCTGGTACTGGTGACACTCCATCTTTAGTTAGTGGGTCTGGCTCCTCACTGATTCTGACACTGGTGCCATCCCATCTTTAGTTAGTGGGTCTGGCTCCTCACTGATTCTGGTACTTGTGACACCCCATCTTTAGTTAGCGGGTCTGGCTCCTCACTGATTCTGGTACTGGTGCCACCCCATCTTTAGTTAGCGGGTCTGGCTCCTCACTGATTCTGGCACTGGTGCCACCCCATCTTTAGTTAGCGGATCTGGCTCCTCACTGATTCTGGCACTGGTGCAACCCCATCTTTAGTTAGTGGGTCTGGCTCCTCACTGATTCTGGTACTGGTGCCACCCCATCTTTAGTTAGTGGGTCTGGCTCCTCACTGATTCTGGCACTGGTGCCTCCCCATCTTTAGTTAGCGGGTCTGGCTCCTCACTGATTCTGGTACTGGTGCCACCCCATCTTTAGTTAGCGGGTCTGGCTCCTCTTTAATTTAGGTACTGGTGCCATCCCATCTTTAGTTAGCGGGTCTGACTCCTCACTGATTCTGACACTGGTGCCACCCCATCTTTAGTTAGCAGGTCTGGCTCCTCACTGATTCTGGTACTGGTGACACCCCATCTTTAGTTAGCGGGTCTGGCTCCTCACTGATTCTGGCACTTGTGCAACCCCATCTTTAGTTAGTGGGTCTGGCTCCTCACTGATTCTGGTACTGGTGACACCCCATCTTTAGTTAGCGGGTCTGGCTCCTCACTGATTCTGACACTGGTGCCATCCCATCTTTAGTTAGTGGGTCTGGCTCCTCACTGATTCTGGTACTGGTGACACCCGATCTTTAGTTAGCGGGTCTGGCTCCTCACTGATTCTGGCACTGGTGCCACCCCATCTTTAGTTAGCAAGTCTGGCTCCTCACTGATTCTGGTACTGGTGCCGCCCCATCTTTGGTTAGCGGGTCTGGCTCCACACTGATTCTAGTACTGGTGTCACCCATCTTTAGTTAGCAGGTCTGGCTCCTCACTGATTCTGGCACTGGTGTCACCCATCTTTAGTTAGCAGGTCTGGCTCCTCACTGATTCTGGTACTGGTGCCGCCCCATCTTTAGTTAGCGGGTCTGGCTCCTCACTGATTCTGGCACTGGTGCCATCCCATCTTTAGTTAGCAGGTCTGGCTCCTCAATGATTCTGGCACTGGTGCCACCCCATCTTTAGTTAGTGGGTCTGGCTCCTCACTGATTCTGACACTGGTGCCACCCCATCTTTAGTTAGTGGGTCTGGCTCCTTACTGATTCTGACACTGGTGCCATCCCATCTTTAGTAAGCGGGGTTGGCTCCTCACTGATTCTGGTACTGGTGCCACCCCATCTTTAGATATCGGGTTTGGCTTCTCACTGATTCTGGCACTGGTGCCGCCCCATCTTTGGTTAGCGGGTCTGGCTCCACACTGATTCTGGTACTGGTGCCACCCCATCTTTAGATATCGGGTCTGGCTTCCTCACTGATTCTGGCACTGGTGCCACCCCATCTTTGGTTAGCGGGTCTGGCTCCACACTGATTCTGGTACTGGTGACACCCCATCTTTAGTTAGTGGGTCTGGCTCCTCACTGATTCTGACACTGGTGCCACCCCATCTTTAGTTAGAGGGTCTGGCTCCTTACTGATTCTGACACTGGTGCCACCCCATCTTTAGTTAGTGGGTCTGGCTCCTCACTGATTCTGGCACTGGTGCCTCCCCATCTTTAGTTAGCGGGTCTGGCTCCTCACTGATTCTGGTACTGGTGACACCCCATCTTTAGTTAGTGGGTCTGGCTCCTCACTGATTCTGACACTGGTGCCTCCCCATCTTTAGTTAGCGGGTCTGGCTCCTCACTGATTCTGGCACTGGTGCCACCCCATCTTTAGTTAGAGGGTCTGGCTCCTCACTGATTCTGGCACTGGTGCCACCCCATCTTTAGTTAGCAGGTCTGGCTCCTCACTGATTCTGGTACTGGTGACACCCCATCTTTAGTTAGCAGGTCTGGCTCCTCACTGATTCTGGTACTGGTGCCACCCCATCTTTAGTTAGCGGGTCTGGCTCCTCACTGATTCTGGTACTGGTGCCACCCCATCTTTAGTTAGTGGGTCTGGCTCCTTACTGTTTCTGACACTGGTGCCACCCCATCTTTAGTTAGCAGGTCTGGCTCCTCACTGATTCTGGTACTGGTGCCACCCCATCTTTAGTTAGTGGGTCTGGCTCCTTACTGTTTCTGGCACTGGTGCCACCCCATCTTTAGTTAGCGGGTCTGGCTCCTCACTGATTCTGACACTGGTGACACCCCATCTTTAGTTAGTGGGTCTGGCTCCTCACTGATTCTGGCACTGGTGCCATCCCATCTTTAGTTAGCGGGTCTGGCTCCTCACTGATTCTGACACTGGTGCCACCCCATCTTTAGTTAGCAGGTCTGGCTCCTCACTGATTCTGGTACTGGTGCCACCCCATCTTTAGTTAGTGGGTCTGGCTCCTTACTGTTTCTGGCACTGGTGCCACCCCATCTTTAGTTAGCGGGTCTGGCTCCTCACTGATTCTGACACTGGTGACACCCCATCTTTAGTTAGCGGGTCTGGCTCCTCACTGATTCTGACACTGGTGCCATCCCATCTTTAGTTAGTGGGTCTGACTCCTCACTGTTTCTGGCACTGGTGCCATCCCATCTTTAGTTAGTGGGTCTGGCTCCTCACTGATTCTGACACTGGTGCCACCCCATCTTTAGTTAGTGGGTCTGGCTCCTCACTGATTCTGGCACTGGCGCCTTCCCATCTTTAGTTAGCGGGTCTGGCTCCTCACTGATTCTGGTACTGGTGACACCCCATCTTTAGTTAGTGGGTCTGACTCCTCACTGTTTCTGGCACTGGTGCCATCCCATCTTTAGTTAGTG
This sequence comes from Discoglossus pictus, assembly GCA_027410445.1. NCBI lineage: Eukaryota > Metazoa > Chordata > Amphibia > Anura > Alytidae > Discoglossus > Discoglossus pictus. The sequence continues at coordinate 7,760,672 of CM050164.1, read as the reverse complement.
GGTCTGGCTCCTCACTGATTCTGACACTGGTGCCACCCCATCTTTAGTTAGTGGGTCTGGCTCCTCACTGATTCTGGCACTGGTGCCACCCCATCTTTAGTTAGCGGGTCTGGCTCCTCACTGATTCTGGTACTGGTGCCACCCCATCTTTAGTTAGGTGGTCTGGCTCCTCACTGATTCTGGCACTGGTGCCTCCCCATCTTTAGTTAGCGGGTCTGGCTCCTCACTGATTCTGGTACTGGTGACACCCCATCTTTAGTTAGTGGGTCTGGCTCCTCACTGATTCTGGCACTGGTGCCTCCCCATCTTTAGTTAGCGGGTCTGGCTCCTCACTAATTCAGGTACTGGTGCCACCCCATCTTTAGTTAGCAGGTCTGGCTCCTCACTGATTCTGGTACTGGTGACACCCCATCTTTAGTTAGTGGGTCTGGCTCCTCAATGATTCTGGCACTGGTGCCACCCCATCTTTAGTTAGCAGGTCTGGCTCCTCACTGATTCTGGTACTGGTGACACCCCATCTTTAGTTAGCGGGTCTGGCTCCTCACTGATTCTGGCACTGGTGCCATCCCATCTTTAGTTAGTGGGTCTGGCTCCTCAATGATTCTGGCACTGGTGCCACCCCATCTTTAGTTAGTGGGTCTGGCTCCTCACTGATTCTGACACTGGTGCCACCCCATCTTTAGTTAGTGGGTCTGGCTCCTTACTGATTCTGACACTGGTGCCACCCCATCTTTAGATATCGGGTTTGGCTTCTCACTGATTCTGGCACTGGTGCCACCCCATCTTTAGTTAGCAAGTCTGGCTCCTCACTGATTCTGGTACTGGTGCCGCCCCATCTTTGGTTAGCGGGTCTGGCTCCACACTGATTCTAGTACTGGTGCCACCCCATCTTTAGTTAGCAGGTCTGGCTCCTCACTGATTCTGGCAGTGGTGTCACCCATCTTTAGTTAGCAGGTCTGGCTCCTCACTGATTCTGGTACTGGTGCCGCCCCATCTTTAGTTAGCGGGTCTGGCTCCTCACTGATTCTGGCACTGGTGCCATCCCATCTTTAGTTAGCAGGTCTGGCTCCTCAATGATTCTGGCACTGGTGCCACCCCATCTTTAGTTAGTGGGTCTGGCTCCTTACTGATTCTGACACTGGTGCCATCCCATCTTTAGTAAGCGGGGTTGGCTCCTCACTGATTCTGGTACTGGTGCCACCCCATCTTTAGATATCGGGTTTGGCTTCTCACTGATTCTGGCACTGGTGCCGCCCCATCTTTGGTTAGCGGGTCTGGCTCCACACTGATTCTGGTACTGGTGCCACCCCATCTTTAGATATCGGGTTTGGCTTCTCACTGATTCTGGCACTGGTGCCGCCCCATCTTTGGTTAGCGGGTCTGGCTCCACACTGATTCTGGTACTGGTGACACCCCATCTTTAGTTAGTGGGTCTGGCTCCTCACTGATTCTGACACTGGTGCCACCCCATCTTTAGTTAGAGGGTCTGGCTCCTCACTGATTCTGGCACTGGTGCCTCCCCATCTTTAGTTAGCGGGTCTGGCTCCTCACTGATTCTGGTACTGGTGACACCCCATCTTTAGTTAGAGGGTCTGGCTCCTCACTGATTCTGGCACTGGTGCCTCCCCATCTTTAGTTAGCGGGTCTGGCTCCTCACTGATTCTGGTACTGGTGACACCCCATCTTTGGTTAGCAGGTCTGGCTCCTTACTGATTCTGACACTGGTGCCACCCCATCTTTAGTTAGTGGGTCTGGCTCCTCACTGATTCTGGCACTGGTGCCTCCCCATCTTTAGTTAGCGGGTCTGGCTCCTCACTGATTCTGGTACTGGTGACACCCCATCTTTAGTTAGTGGGTCTGGCTCCTCACTGATTCTGACACTGGTGCCACCCCATCTTTAGTTAGAGGGTCTGGCTCCTCACTGATTCTGGCACTGGTGCCACCCCATCTTTAGTTAGCAGGTCTGGCTCCTCACTGATTCTGGTACTGGTGACACCCCATCTTTAGTTAGCAGGTCTGGCTCCTCACTGATTCTGGTACTGGTGCCACCCCATCTTTAGTTAGCGGGTCTGGCTCCTCACTGATTCTGGTACTGGTGCCACCCCATCTTTAGTTAGTGGGTCTGGCTCCTTACTGTTTCTGACACTGGTGCCACCCCATCTTTAGTTAGCAGGTCTGGCTCCTCACTGATTCTGGTACTGGTGCGACCCCATCTTTAGTTAGTGGGTCTGGCTCCTTACTGTTTCTGGCACTGGTGCCACCCCATCTTTAGTTAGCGGGTCTGGCTCCTCACTGATTCTGACACTGGTGACACCCCATCTTTAGTTAGTGGGTCTGGCTCCTCACTGATTCTGGCACTGGTGCCATCCCATCTTTAGTTAGCGGGTCTGGCTCCTCACTGATTCTGACACTGGTGCCACCCCATCTTTAGTTAGCAGGTCTGGCTCCTCACTGATTCTGGTACTGGTGCCACCCCATCTTTAGTTAGTGGGTCTGGCTCCTTACTGTTTCTGGCACTGGTGCCACCCCATCTTTAGTTAGCGGGTCTGGCTCCTCACTGATTCTGACACTGGTGACACCCCATCTTTAGTTAGCGGGTCTGGCTCCTCACTGATTCTGACACTGGTGCCATCCCATCTTTAGTTAGTGGGTCTGACTCCTCACTGTTTCTGGCACTGGTGCCATCCCATCTTTAGTTAGTGGGTCTGGCTCCTCACTGATTCTGACACTGGTGCCACCCCATCTTTAGTTAGTGGGTCTGGCTCCTCACTGATTCTGGCACTGGCGCCTCCCCATCTTTAGTTAGCGGGTCTGGCTCCTCACTGATTCTGGTACTGGTGACACCCCATCTTTAGTTAGTGGGTCTGACTCCTCACTGTTTCTGGCACTGGTGCCATCCCATCTTTAGTTAGTGGGTCTGGCTCCTCACTGATTCTGACACTGGTGCCACCCCATCTTTAGTTAGTGGGTCTGGCTCCTCACTGATTCTGGCACTGGTGCCTCCCCATCTTTAGTTAGCGGGTCTGGCTCCTCACTGATTCTGGTACTGGTGCCACCCCATCTTTAGTTAGTGGGTCTGGCTCCTCACTGATTCTGGCACTGGTGCCTCCCCATCTTTAGTTAGCGGGTCTGGCTCCTCACTGATTCTGGTACTGGTGACACCCCATCTTTAGTTAGTGGGTCTGGCTCCTCACTGATTCTGGCACTGGTGCCTCCCCATCTTTAGTTAGCGGGTCTGGCTCCTCACTAATTCAGGTACTGGTGCCACCCCATCTTTAGTTAGCAGGTCTGGCTCCTCACTGATTCTGGTACTGGTGACACCCCATCTTTAGTTAGCGGGTCTGGCTCCTCACTGATTCTGGTACTGGTGCCATCCCATCTTTAGTTAGCGGGTCTGGCTCCTCACTGATTCTGGCACTGGTGCCACCCCATCTTTAGTTAGCAGGTCTGGCTCCTCACTGATTCTGGTACTGGTGACACCCCATCTTTAGTTAGCGGGTCTGGCTCCTCACTGATTCTGGCACTGGTGCCACCCCATCTTTAGTTAGTGGGTCTGGCTCCTCACTGATTCTGGTACTGGTGACACCCCATCTTTAGTTAGCGGGTCTGACTCCTCACTGATTCTGACACTGGTGCCATTCCATCTTTAGTTAATGGGTCTGGCTCCTCACTGATTCTGGTACTGGTGACACCCCATCTTTAGTTAGCAGATCTGGCTCCTCACTGTTTCGGGCACTGGTGACACCCCATCTTTAGTTAGCAGATCTGGCTCCTCACTGTTTCGGGCACTGGTGCCGCCCCATCTTTAGTTAGCGGGTCTGGCTCCTTACTGTTTCTGGCACTGGTGCCACCCCATCTTTAGTAAGCAGGTCTGGCTCCTCACTGATTCTGACACTGGTGCCATCCCAACTTTAGTTAGCGGGTCTGGCTCCTCAATGATTCTGGCACTGGTGCCACCCCATCTTTAGTTAGCGGGTCTGGCTCCTCAATGATTCTGGCACTGGTGCCACCCCATCTTTAGTTAGTGGGTCTGGCTCCTCAATGATTCTGGCACTGGTGCCACCCCATCTTTAGTTTGTGGGTCTGGCTCCTCAATGATTCTGGCAATGGTGCCACCCCATCTTTAGTTAGTGGGTCTGGCTCCTCAATGATTCTGGCACTGGTGCCACCCCATCTTTAGTTAGCAGGTCTGGCTCCTCACTGATCCTGGCACTGGTGCCATCCCATCTTTAGTTATTGGGTCTGGCTCCTCACTGATTCTGACACTGGTGCCATCCCATCTTTAGTTAATGGGTCTGGCTCCTCACTGATTCTGACACTGGTGCCATCCCATCTTTAGTTAATGGGTCTGACTCCTCACTGATTCTGACACTGGTGCTGCCCCATCTTTAGTTAGCAGGTCTGGCTCCTCACTGATTCTGGCACTGGTGCCGCTACATCTTTAGTTAGCGGGTCTGTCTCCTCACTGATTCTGGCACTGGTGCCATTCCATCTTTAGTTATTGGGTCTGGCTCCTCACTGATTCTGACACTGGTGCCTCCCCATCTTTAGATATCGGGTCTAGCTCCTCACTGATTCTGACACTGGTGCCATCCCATCTTTAGTTAGCGGGTCTGGCTCCTCACTAATTCTGACACTGGTGCCACCCCATCTTTAGTTAGAGGGCCTGGCTCCTCACTGATTCTGGTACTGGTGCCACCCCATCTTTAGTTAGTGGGTCTGGCTCCTTACTGTTTCTGGCACTGGTGCCATCCCATCTTTAGTTAGCAGGTCTGGCTCCTCACTGATTCTGACACTGGTGACACCCCATCTATAGTTAGCGGGTCTGGCTCCTCACTGATTCTGACACTGGTGCTGCCCCATCTTTAGTTAGCGGGTCTGGCTCCTCACTGATTCTGGCACTGGTGCCACCCCATCTTTAGTTAGCGGGTCTGGCTTCTCACTGATTCTGGCACTGGTGCCATCCCATCTTTAGTTAGTGGGTCTGGCTCCTCACTGATTCTGACACTGGTGCCACCCCATCTTTAGTTAGTGGGTCTGGCTCCTCACTGATTCTGACACTGGTGCCACCCCATCTTTAGTTAGCGGGTCTGGCTCCACCCTGATTCTGGTACTGATACCACCCCATCTTTAGTTAGCGGGTCTGGCTCCTCACTGATTCTGGCACTGGTGCCATCCAATCTTTATTTAGTGGGTCTGGCTCCTAAATGATTCTGGTACTGGTGCCACCCCAACTTTAGTTAGCGGGTCTGGCTCCTCACTGATTCTGGTACTGGTGCCACCCCATCTTTAGTTAGCAGGTCTGGCTCCTCACTGATTCTGACACTGGTGCCACCCCATCTTTAGTTAGCGGGTCTGGCTCCTCACTGATTCTGACACTGGTGCCACCCCATCTTTAGATATCGGGTTTGGCTTCTCACTGATTCTGGCACTGGTGCCACCCCATCTTTAGTTAGCAAGTCTGGCTCCTCACTGATTCTGGTACTGGTGCCGCCCCATCTTTGGTTAGCGGGTCTGGCTCCACACTGATTCTAGTACTGGTGCCACCCCATCTTTAGTTAGCAGGTCTGGCTCCTCACTGATTCTGGCAGTGGTGTCACCCCATCTTTAGTTAGCAGGTCTGGCTCCTCACTGATTCTGGTACTGGTGCCGCCCCATCTTTAGTTAGCGGGTCTTGCTCCTCACTGATTCTGGCACTGGTGCCATCCCATCTTTAGTTAGCAGGTCTGGCTCCTCAATGATTCTGGCACTGGTGCCACCCCATCTTTAGTTAGTGGGTCTGGCTCCTCACTGATTCTGACACTGGTGCCACCCCATCTTTAGTTAGTGGGTCTGGCTCCTTACTGATTCTGACACTGGTGCCATCCCATCTTTAGTTAGCGGGTCTGGCTCCTCACTGATTCTGGTACTGGTGCCACCCCATCTTTAGATATCGGGTTTGGCTTCTCACTGATTCTGGCACTGGTGCCACCCCATCTTTAGTTAGCAAGTCTGGCTCCTCACTGATTCTGGTACTGGTGCCGCCCCATCTTTGGTTAGCGGGTCTGGCTCCACACTGATTCTGGTACTGGTGACACCCCATCTTTAGTTAGTGGGTCTGGCTCCTCACTGATTCTGACACTGGTGCCACTCCATCTTTAGTTAGTGGGTCTGGCTCCTCACTGATTCTGACACTGGTGCCATCCCATCTTTAGTAAGCGGGGTAGGCTCCTCACTGATTCTGGCACTGGTGCCACCCCATCTTTAGATATCGGGTTTGGCTTCTCACTGATTCTGGCACTGGTGCCGCCCCATCTTTAGTTAGCGGGTCTGGCTCCTCACTGATTCTGGTACTGGTGCCATCCCATCTTTAGTAAGCGGGGTAGGCTCCTCACTGATTCTAGTACTGGTGCCACCCCATTTTTAGTTAGCGGGTCTGGCTCCTCACTGATTCTGGCAGTGGTGTCACCCCATCTTTAGTTAGCAGGTCTGGCTCCTCACTGATTCTGGTACTGGTGCCGCCCCATCTTTAGTTAGCGGGTCTGGCTCCACACTGATTCTAGTACTGGTGCCACCCCATCTTTAGTTAGCGGGTCTGGCTCCTCACTGATTCTGGCAGTGGTGTCACCCCATCTTTAGTTAGCAGGTCTGGCTCCTCACTGATTCTGGTACTGGTGCCATCCCATCTTTAGTTAGCGGATCTGGCTCCTCACTGATTCTGGTTCTGGTGCCATCCCATCTTTAGTTAGCAGGTCTGACTCCTCAATGATTCTGGCACTGGTGCCGCCCCATCTTTAGTTAGCGGGTCTGGCTCCTCACTGATTCTGGCACTAGTGCCATCCCATCTTTAGTTAGCAGGTCTGGCTCCTCAATGATTCTGGCACTGGTGCCACCCCATCTTTAGTTAGTGGGTCTGGCTCCTTACTGATTCTGACACTGGTGCCACCCCATCTTTAGTTAGTGGGTCTGGCTCCTTACTGATTCTGACACTGGTGCCATCCCATCTTTAGTAAGCGGGGTTGGCTCCTCACTGATTCTGGTACTGGTGCCACCCCATCTTTAGATATCGGGTTTGGCTTCTCACTGATTCTGGCACTGGTGCCACCCCATCTTTAGTTAGCAAGTCTGGCTCCTCACTGATTCTGGTACTGGTGCCGCCCCATCTTTGGTTAGCGGGTCTGGCTCCACACTTATTCTGGTACTGATGCCGCCCCATCTTTAGTTAGCGGGTCTGTCTCCTCACTGATTCTGGCACTGGTGCCGTCGCATCTTTAGTTAGCAGGTCTGTCTCCTAACTGATTCTGACACTGGTGCCGCCCCATCTTTAGTTATCGGGTCTGGCTCCTCACTGATTCTGGCACTGGTGCCACCCCTTCTTTAGTTAGCAGGTCTGTCTCCTCACTGATTCTGGTACTGGTGCCACCCCATCTTTAGTTAGCGGGTCTGGCTCCTCACTATTTCTGGCACTGGTGCCACCCCATCTTTAGTTAGCGGGTCTGGCTCCTCACTGATTCTGGCACTGGTGCCACCCCATCTTTAGTTAGCGAGTCTGGCTCCACACTGATTCTGGTACTGATGCCGCCCCATCTTTAGTTAGCGGGTCTGGCTCCTCACTGATTCTGGTACTGGTGCCATCCCATCTTTAGTTAGCAGGTCTGGCTCCTTACTGTTTCTGGCACTGGTGCCACCCCATCTTTAGTTAGCAGATCTGGCTCCTCACTGTTTCTGCCACTGGTGCCACCCCATCTTTAGTTAGCGGGTCTGGCTCCTCACTGATTCTGGCACTGGTGCCGCCCCATCTTTGGTTAGCGTGGCTGGCTCCACACTGATTCTGGTACTGATGCCGCCCCATCTTTAGTTAGCGGGTCTGGCTCCTCACTGATTCTGGCACTGGTGCCGCCCCATCTTTAGTTAGCGGGTCTGGCTCCACACTGATTCTGGTACTGATACCGCCCAATCTTTAGTTAGTGGGTCTGGCTCCTCACTGATTCTGGCACTGGTGCCACCCCATCTTTAGTTAGCGGGTCTGGCTCCCCACTGATTCTGGCACTGGTGCCGCCTCATCTTTAGTTAGCGGGTCTGTCTCCTCAATGATTCTGACACTGGTGCCACCCCATCTTTAGTTAGCGGGTCTGGCTCCTCACTATTTCTGGCACTGGTGCCACCCCATCTTTAGTTAGCGGGTCTGGCTCCTCACTGATTCTGGTACTGGTGTCACCCCATCTTTAGTTAGTGGGTCTGGCTCCTCACTATTTCTGGCACTGGTGCCATCCCATCTTTAGTTAGCAGGTCTGGCTCCTTACTGTTTCTGGCACTGGTGCCGCCCCATCTTTAGCTAGCGGGCCTGGCTCCCCACTGTTTCTGACACTGGTGCCACCCCATCTTTAGTTAGCGAGTCTGGCTCCTTACTGATTCTGGCACTGGTGCCACCCCATCTTTAGTTAGCGGGTCTGGCTCCTCACTGATTCTGCCACTGGTGCCACCCCATCTTTAGTTAGCAGATCTGGCTCCTCACTGATTCTGGCACTGGTGCCATCCCATCTTTAGTTAGCGGGTCTCGCTCATTACTGATTCTGCCACTGGTGCCACCCCATCTTTAGTTAGCGGGTCTGGCTCCTCACTGATTCTGGCACTGGTGCCATCCCATCTTTAGTTAGCAGGTCTGGCTCCTCACTGATTCTGGTACTGGTGCCACCCCATCTTTAGTTAGCAGGTCTGGCACCTCACTGATTCTGGCACTGGTGCCACCCCATCTTTAGTTAGCGGGTCTGGCTCCACACTGATTCTGGTACTGGTGCCACCCCATCTTTAGTTAGCAGGTCTGGCACCTCACTGATTCTGGCACTGGTGCCACCCCATCTTTAGTTAGCAGGTCTGGCTCCACACTGATTCTGGTACTGGTGCCGCCTTATCTTTAGTTAGCTGGTCTGGCTCCACACTGATTCTGGTACTGGTGCCACCCCATCTTTAGTTAGCGGGTCTGGCTCCTAACTAATTCTGACACTGGTGCCGCCTTATCTTTAGTTAGCGGGTCTGGCTCCTCACTGTTTCTGACACTGGTGCCGCCCCATTTTTAGTTAGCGGGTCTGGCTCCTCACTGATTCTGGCACTGGTGCCATCCCATCTTTAGTTAGCAGGTCTGGCTCCCCAGTGTTTCTGGCACTGGTGCCACCCCATGTTTAGTTAGCGGGTCTGGCTCCTCACTGTTTTTGGCACTGGTGCCGCCCCATCTTTAGTTGGCGGGTCTGGCTCCTCACTGATTCTGGCACTGGTGCCACCCCATCTTTAGTTAGCGTGTCTGGCTCCTCACTGATTTTGGTACTGGTGCCATCCCATCTTTAGTTAGCGGCTCTGGCTCCTCACTGATTCTGGCACTGGTGCCATCCCATCTTTAGTTAGTGGGTCTGGCTCCTCACTGATTCTGACACTGGTGCCGCCCCATCTTTAGTTAGCAAATCTGGCTCCTCACTGATTCTGGTACTGGTGCCGCCCCATCTTTAGTTAGCAGGTCTGGCTCCTCACTGATTCTGGTACTGGTGACTCCCCATCTTTAGTTAGCGGGTCTGGCTCCTCACTGATTCTGGCACTGGTGCCATCCCATCTTTAGTTAGAGGGCCTGGCTCCTCATTGATTCTGGCACTGGTGCCACCCCATCTTTAGTTAGCAGGTCTGGCTCCTTACTGTTTCTGGCACTGATGCCACCCCATCTTTAGTTAGCAGGTCTGCCTCCTCACTGATTCTGGTACTGGTGACACACCAGCTTTAGTTAGCGGGTCTGGCTCCTCACTGATTCTGGCACTGGTGCCATCCCATCTTTAGTTATTGGGTCTGGCTCCTCACTGATTCTGACACTGGTGCCACCCCATCTTTAGTTAGTGGATCTGGCTCCTCACTGATTCTGACACTGGTGCCATCCCATCTTTAGTTAGCGGGTCTGGCTCCTCACTGATTCTGACACTGGTGCCACCCCATCTTTAGTTAGTGGATCTGGCTCCTCACTGATTCTGACACTGGTGCCATCCCATCTTTAGTTAGTGGGTCTGGCTCCTCACTGATTCTGGCACTGGTGCCATCCCATCTTTAGTTAGCGGGTCTGGCTCCTCACTGATTCTGACACTGGTGCCACCCCATCTTTAGTTAGCAGGTCTGGCTCCTCACTGATTCTGACACTGGTGCCATCTTATCTTTAGTTAGCGGGTCTGGCTCCTCACTGATTCTGGCACTGGTGCCACCCCATCTTTAGTTAGCAGGTCTGGCTCCTCACTGATTCTGGTACTGGTGACACCCCATCTTTAGTTAGCGGGTCTGGCTCCTCACTGATTCTGACACTGGTGCCACCCCATCTTTAGTTAGCAGGTCTGGCTCCTCACTGATTCTGGTACTGGTGCCATCCCATCTTTAGTTAGCGGGTCTGGCTCCTCACTGATTCTGGTACTGGTGCCATCTTATCATTAGTTAGCGGGTCTGGCTCCTCACTGATTCTGGCACTGGTGACACCCCATCTTTAGTTAGCGGTTCTGGCTCCTCACTGATTCTGGTACTGGTGCCACCCCATCTTTAGTTAGCAGGTCTGGCTCCTCACTGATTCTGGCACTGGTGCCATCCCATCTTTAGTTAGTGGGTCTGGCTCCTCACTGATTCTGGCACTGGTGCCATCCCATCTTTAGTTAGTGGGTCTGACTCCTCACTGATTCTGGCACTGGTGACACCCCATCTTTAGTTAGCAGGTCTGGCTCCTCACTGATTCTGGTACTGGTGACACCCCATCTTTAGTTAGCAGGTCTGGCTCCTCACTGATTCTGGTACTGGTGCCACCCCATCTTTAGTTAGCGGGTCTGGCTCCTCACTGATTCTGGCACTGGTGCCACCCCATCTTTAGTTAGCGGGTCTGGCTCCTCACTGATTCTGGTACTGGTGACACCCCATCTTTAGTTAGCAGGTCTGGCTCCTCACTGATTCTGGTACTGGTGACACCCCATCTTTAGTTAGCGGGTCTGGCTCCTCACTGATTCTGGTACTGATGCTGCCCCATCTTTAGTTAGCGGATCTGGCTCCTCACTGATTCTGGCACTGGTGCCACCCCATCTTTAGTTAGCGGGTCTGGCTCCTCACTGATTCTGGCACTGGTGCCACCCCATCTTTAGTTAGCGGGTCTGGCTCCTCACTGATTCTGGCACTGGTGCCACCCCATCTTTAGTTAGCGGGTCTGGTTCCTCACTGATTCTGCCACTGGTGCCACCCCATCTTTAGTTAGTGGGTCTGGCTCCTCACTGATTCTGGCACTGGTGCCACCCCATCTTTAGTTAGCGGGTCTGGCTCCTCACTGATTCTGCCACTGGTGCCTCCCCATCTTTAATTAGCGGGTCTGGCTCCTCACTGATTCTGGTACTGATGCTGCCCCATCTTTAGTTAGCGGATCTGGCTCCTCACTGATTCTGGCACTGGTGCCACCCCATCTTTAGTTAGCGGGTCTGGCTCCTCACTGATTCTGGTACTGATGCTGCCCCATCTTTAGTTAGCGGATCTGGCTCCTCACTGATTCTGGCACTGGTGCCACCCCATCTTTAGTTAGCGGGTCTGGCTCCTCACTGATTCTGCCACTGGAGCCATCCCATCTTTAATTAGCGGGTCTGGCTCCTCACTGATTCTGGCACTGGTGCTGCCCCATCTTTAGTTAGCGGGTCTGGCTCCTCACTGATTCTGGTACTGGTGCCACTGTATCTTTATTTAGCGCGTCTGGCTCCTCACTGATTCTGTAGCTGGTGGAGGGGGGTTCTTGGGCGGAAGAGAACTGCTTTGGGAAGGGGTCCTGTGGGTTATATTAGTGAGGGGCATATAGGGGGTGGGAGACGGTGGCGCTGAGTGAGTTGGCAACTGGGGGAGGGGGGCAAATTCTTGCTTTGCACCGGGGCCCTCCCTTCACTAGCTCTCCCACTACAGCTGCATTATCTCCACCATTCATGGTATCTGTTGTAACAAAATGATCAGTATAACAAACATTTAAATAAAGCCCTGGAGGGGAGGAGCCGGCTGTTTCCTCTGCTGCTTTTCTGTATTATTTTCTAAACTCCAGATCACTCATATCTTCACGCAGAAACAATAATAAAAGAAATCTGTAATGTTTGAAACATGATCTTTGACTACATTATAAAAAATAATGGACTTTAATCTCCCAGTTTATTATTATTATTATTATTATTATTATTATTATTATTATTATTGTCACATATTCTAATTGTCAAACTGCGAGTTGTCGTCAAGCTTTGCAAGCTCTATAAGCGAATTCGCAGAACTGCTTCCCTCCCAAAGCGAGGGACGCAGTTTGGGCAGCAAATGCTGACCTCGCGAAGTGGAGGCTCTACAGCGCCTAAATCTCGTAAAAAAAACAGAGGAAAGCGGGATTCAGAAAATAAATAAATACGAGGTTGCAGAAATACGAAGTTAACGGCAAAACCGCGTACATCGGAAAACACCAGAAACACATTTAAAAAAAAAAAACTTTAAAAAAAATCACACATAGCACAGGGGGACAGGCAGGATGTGTGGGAGTGAGGTTGCACGCAAATTAAAGTCAAATTTAAGGAGTTTCGGCACTTGAAAATCGCCTAAGCGAAAAAAAAAAGGTGGCAGAAAAAAAATTAAAACGAGACTACACGACCTCGACCCACGCAAAACATCGCCAAGGACTTAAGACTTTTAGAAACAACAATTACGAGGTCGCAAAAATACGAAGTTGACGGCCGAACCGCGCACATCGAAAACACGAAAACCATAACAAAAAAATACAACATAAAAAAAACATCACACAGCACGAGGGGAACGCCAGGACGTCTGGGAGTGAGGTTGCACGCAAATTTAAGACGCATTTAAGGAATTTCGGCCCTTGAAAATCGGCTAAGCTAGAAAAAAAATGGCGGCCAAAAAAAATGAAAACGAGGCTAAAGGAGACAGAGCCGCGAAAATCACTGCCAGGAACGTAGGAGATACACAATATACCATTACAACGGATGAAAAATGCTCGCGAGACAAGTAACACATAGAAAAAAGCCGCCATTTTACAAGACTAACTTGTAAATAATAACATTAGGATTCTAAAATGGCGCTTTACCCGCCTACACAAACGGTTTGCCCTCGCGCACGCAGCCTATTTACACTGCACACTTGGCACATTGCTGACACTTTCAGTCCAACTGTACATTGTTTGCTGCAGGAAAATACAAATAGATTGCTAGCTCTTCAGGATACTGATTGCTGCATATTACATATAAATAGGTAAAGTATATTCATTTATTAATTCACTGTACTCAAATTTTTTCATATTTTACACTGTACTTGTATATCTGTCTTTGTGATGAGCGCCAAAGGGGATCGTTGCAAAGCAGGAAACTTGAAGTACACGAGGGGAGAGGCTCGCAAGGAGCGCCGAATGCCCCCAGAGAAGCAAAAGCCTTACATTGTGTGGCAAACAGCATTGCCAGGCTTCAAATTTTATTGACGCAAGTATATTTATGTTTGCTTTATTTTGTGAATGTGGACTCAACCTGATTGCTACCATAATGCAATGCTGCAGTGAGAAAATACAAATAAATGGCTTTCTGATCATCTAGCTCTCTAGCGCCCCTAATGGCCGTTACCATATTTATTTTTTGTTTTTCAATTAGTTTTTTTTGCAATAAGCCCAAAATATTCAAATCACTAATGGAGCTGGTGGCTAACAGCAATACTAATCAGAAATGAGTGGTAGCTCACTCTCCTCAAACATATATATATATATATATATAACATCAGTATTGCTTCTGACTTGATAAAGAGAAGGTTCTTCTCTCAAAAGCTTGTTGCTATAATTTTAAATAAAGGTATCAATATACTCTGATTATTCATCTATCTATATATATATATAGAGACTAGCAACTTGCCCGTCAATAATGAAGGCAATAACATTTGAAGCCTGGCAATGCTGTTTGCCACGCAATGCGATGTTCTCCCGCCTCTAAATTGCGGGCCTCGCCATAAGCCTCTCCCACCTCTAACTTGCGGGCCTCGCCATGAGCCTCTCCCACCTCTAACTTACGGGCCTCGCCATGAGCCTCTCCCACCTCTAACTTACGGGCCTCGCCATGAGCCTCTCCCACCTCTAACTTGCGGGCCTCACGATGAGCCTCTCCCACCGTCTACTTTACAGGCTTCGCCGCTCATTGCAGGCCTCATCCAACCCGCCACTTTCATGCCAATTTCATTCCTCGCAATGAGCACTTTCGGCGCTCACCGCGAGCCCCTTTTGCAAAACATTTACAAGTTTACGGCCGACATTTTTTCCTCGCTTAGCCGATTTTTGTTTTTTCAAAAACGCCAATTGAACCTCAAATTAGCTTGTAAGTTTGTAAGTAAATTTTTTAATTAATTGGTGTCTTTTAGCTGTCTACCGATGGTTTCCGAGTTACAGGCTTGAAAAAAATGGAGGCCGTTAAAGTGTTGCTTGCCTCGCGCTCATCGTGGGCACCTTAGGCGCCCATTTGCAGCCTTTTTCAAAGTCTTGCGGGCCTCACGATTAGCGCCTTTGGTGCTCATTGCACATGCGCAAGCCCGTAACTTTTAACATGACCGACATTCGTAACTATGATAACTACTTTATGTGATATATATATATAACTTTTACATGAATACAGTTTGAAAATGATGAAACATTTTAATAATATAAAAAATGTAAATAATAAATAAATGTGAAATATTTTATATAATTAATATGGTCTAGAATAGCGCTGGACTACTGGGCTCCATGTATCTGTGACCCAGCTTGTCCGGGGCTCGGGGGGCGACGCCTGCAAGTTTATCTCATTGGGGTATTTTTATTACTATTTAGGAAAACCAGCAGCTATTGAGGACTTGCCAAACTGGATTGAAGTGAGGAAATGACCTGTCAGTGTCAGGGGAGAGACGAGCAGCTTCAGGTGGGTGACAGCATCGCTCGCCATGACAACACCTGTCCCTTCTAAGGAGTCCCTCCCAACAGGTGTGTCCCAAAAAAGTGTCTGGGACTGAGGGAAGCCCTGAGCTGGGGTGCTAGAGTCAGGTTTCATGTCATTGTCATCTTAGAGGAGAGAGAGAAGGAGCAGAGCACCTGAGTCTCAGCATTGCCAAGGATAACGCAAGGTGTCTGCAGTGCCAGAAGAAATGATAAGGTACATGGAAACAACTTATATACGAACGATTAGTCCTTGCGCTGCAGAGCTTACAATCTAGAAGGTTAGATAGTGTATGTATATATATATTATAGTATTTATATATATATAAACTTCCTTTGTTTATTGTATTTTATCATTACTCTGTTTATAGTCCCAACATTTTCTATAGCTCTATAAGAGTAAATACAATATAATCCAATAAAACAATATAGTTGAGGTCCTCAGTCCAAAGAGCTTACAATCTAGATGAATGAAGCAGTGAGGTGGGGGCATGTCTCAGGTATTAGATACGGCTTGGAGTCTCGGTTATTCCCTGTAATTTGTGAGATTTATACACTGAATAAATGTTGAGGGATTAGGAAAAAAGGAGATAATAATTCCCGTAATACAAGGACCAGGGGAGACATAAAAAGGTTGAACTTGATGGACCAAAAGTCTTTTTTCAACCTCAATTACTATGTAGCTAAAGAAACGGCAAACTATTATTAGCAATTAATAAATCTCACTAATAAACCTGTAACTGGCTTCTTTGTAACGTCTTCATTAATAAGCAGCAGCATGTCACTGTCATGGCTTGTCCTTGGCAACAATGTATCCGCCATATAAACATACTGGATGATAATTAAATGATAATTAATTCTACTAAATTGCATTGCTCCCAATGCCAGGCTCATATTACGAGGTCCCATGTGGCCGGCGGCTTGTGGTGAATAATTAATGTTTTTGATACATTGATAATGAGCAGCTATCACATATCAATGTGCAACCTCTGGGGGTCTGCACCTGTAGTAATAAGAGTATAGCCATCTATGTTACCAGTGTTGGGGGTCTGTATAATTATCTTGTGCTGTATGTAGCTGTGTCATTGACTAGAACAAGAGGTCATGCTTTGAAAATAGAGACAGGGTCAATGCTGCCCTATGGGCAACGTGGCAGTCCCCCAGTGTGCCAAGAGTTTATTATATAATAGAACAATTCAAATATTCCTAAAGCACTTAAAGTTCAAGTGAGACAAGAACAAGAGGTCATGAGCTGAAGTTGGATGGTGGAAGATATAGGGGTAATATAGGGAAACTACTACTGTTCAGAAAGAGTGGTAGAAAAGTGGAATAGTCTTCAAGTGGAAGTGGTAGGGACAGTTCATGGATTTAAGCATGCCTTAGATAAGCATTATAAGATAAGGTTCCCTGGTGGTCCAGTGGTTAGGATTCAGTGCTCCACTGCTGCAGCCTGGGTTCAATTTCAGTCAGGGAACCAAGAGGTCACACCACCCTGAAGCCGAGTAATATTGGGCCTGGTCAGTACTTGGGTGGGAGACAACCTAGGAATACCAGGAGCTGTATCCTGTGGCCCATTGGAAAAGGAACAGGCAAAATACTCCAGAATCTCTCTGCCATGAATACCAAGTGGATCAGAATGGTATGTTGCGGTCCATCAGGTCACGTAGAGTCAGACACGACTGAGCGACGCACATACACAGATAAGCATATGGTTATTGTGAGGTTCAGTTAAGCACAACTTTTAGGCAGATAGATCGGGCAGCCCAGAGGGGCATGTTCTAGTGTCTCAGGGACCACTTCCCAGACACTGAGAGCCATGTGGACCTCTTGTTGCTGCCGGGGGTCTCTACAGACCACTGATTGCATTTTGTTTAGTGATTGTACTGACAAGACAAACACAATAATCAGGCCCAGCTGCGCTACCTTTTATGTAATTATTATTATTTATAATGTATTTTCATATATTACAATGGCCTAAGCAGAACACATCCAGCATGGCGGGTTGCTTCCCAGGCTCTTGGTTTGGTGACAGTGACCAGGACAGTTGTCCCCTCCAGCAGTGGAAGTGCCGCGGAGGTATCTCGGGTGATTGATGGGCTGTCCAGTGATAGGCCATTGTTATGTAGCCTGAATGGTAGCTGTGGGTGACCCTCATTATACACATTGTTTACACATAGGTGATCGTTTATTGCTGTCTGCTCTGCATCTCAGGCCTAGATCTACGTTACATTATGACGGTTCAGACGTCCCAGACATTGACGGATCTACATTATTTACTTATCCTGACACGACCTATCACCCAAATACCCCTGTACAACCGCCCTCATAGAGACATCAAACATACATGTGGCCCCTTCTCTCTGACACACGCCACAGCCAATGAGGGCTCTGCTCGCCCTGTGTGCTGCGGACTGAAGCTCTATGCAGGCCAAACATGTCCAGGACATATTCAGTGTTTTAAACAACATTAAAGGTATATGGCAGGTTCCTGGGTATTACTCGGTATATAATATCCCTGGGTATCTATTTACTGACATGTACTTTATTTTATTAATGAATTTTGCTTATAAGGTTTTTACTGCCTGACATCAAACAAATAGTCCCTGTATGGGTCTGCCCACTCCAGTGTATGCAGATACAGATTCTATTGTATTGGATGTGCGGTGTAGTGTCCTATCCTATCAGGGGCCATGTCTCAGCAGCACGTTGCAGAATGTTGTTGAGCGATAGTCACTAATTGGTTAGTATGAGACAGCACAGCAAGTACCAAGTGACTTGAAGTGGGCAGACCCATACAGGGACTATTTGTTTGATTTTAGACAGTAAAAACAGAGCTTATAAGCACCTCTTAATAACATAGTACGTCAGAAAATAGACACACAGGGATATTATATATCTAGTAATAGGTAGATGCCTAAGCAGCTACTAAATTTTCAGTCACAAACTTTACCAACACAAGTATTTCCATTGACTGGACACTTGTTATATTACTGAGGTTTCCCTTGGCAAGAAGCTTTTGCTGTTGGGGCAGCCTATCAATGATTGTTTATTCTCTTATCCAATCAAATTGTTCTTAAAACCCTTTAGACCTGTCTCTCAGCCAATCCCCCACCAACCTTTCAATAACCATATCAGGGTGGAGACAAACACTCAGCTGGAGGCTGATACGCTAATTTAAAATGATTTTTATATTGAATATTGTTATTATAAATGATTAAATAGGACTTTTATGAATGATCAAGACATGATTAAAATAACCAGCTCCTTATTACAGTAATAGGAAAATCAATGTAGCTAATAATATATATATATATGAGTAGTCCTCACTGTCATGGTGTACATCCATATTACAGTATACAGGGTGAAGTCAGTTGCCCTCAGGTAGATAATGCAACTGAGCCAGGTCACAAGGTGATAACCTGGGATCAAAGAGAGTGTGAGCTCATAGGGTGGGATGAAAGGACATGATAACATGAAGACTACTGAGGATTACATACAGTATATGACATGGAGCCATAGTAACTATCTGGTGCTAAACCATAAAGACCTAACAAACTGACAAATACTGTATAAATTGGGGTATTAGTGGGACACACAAAGTATATTATGTAGCTCTACTACACCTATATTTGTCATAAATCCCCCCCCCCCCTTACAGTTAAACAGTTTTATCTTGCCACCAAAGTAAAAAGAAAATATCTGGAACTCCTTGCCTCGCTCCACAAAACACTTCCTGTCTCAAATCCTTCAAAACCTCACTAAAAACTCATCTGTATAAAGGATCATATCACCTTCAGCCATAATGTATGCTATATATTGTACCTCACCTTTCTATACATCACCCATACCCTTAGATTGTAAGTTTGCCCAGCACTGCCTGTGTCTCTTTCCCTCTCTCCCTCCCCTGTGTCTGCCCCCCTCTCCTGTGTCTCTTCCCACTCTCCCTCCCATGTGTCTCTTCTCCCTCCCCTGTGTCTCTCTCCCCTCTCCCTTCCCCTGTGTCTCTTCCCCCATCTCCCTCCCCTGTGTCTCGTCTCTCTCCCCTGTGTCTCTTGCCCCCCTCTCCCTCCCCTGTGTCTCTTGCCCCCCTCTCCCTCCCCTATGTCCCTTCCCCCTTCCCCCTCCCTCCCCTGTGTCTTTTCCCCACCCTCTTCCTTCCCAGTGTCTTTCCCCCCTCCCTTGTGTCTCTTCCCCCTTCTTACTCCCCTGTGTCTCCTTCCCCCCTCACCCTCCCCTGTGTCTCCTTCCCCCCTCTTCCTCTCCTGTGCCTTCTTCCTCCTCTCCCTCTCCTTTTCCCCCTCTCTCTCTCCCCTGTGTCTCCTTATCTCCCCTCCCTCGCGCATGCATGCAATGCACTGAGGTCCTCCTCTGGGGGGGGAGTCCCCAGTGTAGTCACCCCTACCCTGGCCCATGCCCCTGGGCTCCCCTTGTGTCTTTTCAGCCTCACTGCATCCCCCTCTTAAGGACTTCTTATTAATCCACTACTTGCCCACTTTCTTGCCAGAGCAGGTAACTCCCCAAATGATGTTACACTTGTCAATCACGATTCCCTGCCCAGACGAGAACAAGGGTAGGCAGGGAAGCCCTTAGGAGTGGTGTGAGGCTGAAGGGGTAATGGTGGGGTGCAGGGGGGCTCGAGGGAGCATGGGAGAGGTGAGTCGCCCTACACTACAGAAAAAAAATTAGTACAAAGAAGTTATTTTGGAATCTGTGGTCATCTCTACAAGCATAATTTGTATATACATTTTGGTTCCCAAGACTTCAGCCATTCCTGGGTCACACCTTATGTATATGTTATATATAAATACAATTGTTCATTCATTATTTGGTAATCTATTATTTTGAAATCTGTTGTCATCTCCATAATTATATATATGTAGTGATGATGATATTGTCATTAGTGAGTGGAAAGTGAGGAGGAGAGGCTGAGGACAAGGGTGGGAGGAGTAGGAGCTCAGTCTTTGACATGTTGAGTTTGAGTTGATGGGTGGACATCCTGGAAGATATGCTGGAGAGGCAGTTGGCAACTTTAGCTAGAAGAGAGGGGGGAAGTTCTGGTGATGTGGTAGATTTGAGTGTCATCTACATAGGGATGATACTGAAATCCAAGATATTTTTAGGGTACCAAGGGAGGATGTGTAGATGGAAAAAAAGAAGGGGACCTAGGACAGATACCAAGAGCACGTGGAATTTGGATGAGAAGAGGGTGATCCATGGCAGCAGAGAGATCCAGTAGAATTAGAATGGAGAAATGACCCTTTGACATGGCGGTGAGTAAGCCATTAGCGACTTTTGTGAGTGCTGTCTCTGAGGAGTGTTGGGACAGGAAGCCGGATAGGAAGGGGTCAAGGAGGGAGTTGAAGGAAATAAACTGGGTAAGGCAATTGTAAACAACATGCTCAAGCAGTAGTTAGATGGGGAAGCTGGATCAGATGAGGGTTTTTTTTAAGAATGGGCGTATTTATGGCATGTTTTAAGGGTGATGGAGACTTGCCAGTGTCAAGAGAAAGGTTGAAAAGATGTGGTTGAGAGGCGAGGGATTAGCTATGATGGAATAGGATCATGTGGACGAGAAATAGATAGAAGACTAGCGACATCATCCTCAATTACATGGTCAAAGGAGTTCATCTTGAGAAGGAAGAGGCAGGAGGTGGTGGAAAGCAAATTGGATATTAATGATGAGGAAATAGCCTTGCTTAGCCAGACTGAGGGTATCGTGATAGGAGCATAGAATACATTTATAGTGAAGGAAGTCTACTGAAGTTCAAGATTTCCTCTATAATCATTCAGCAGCTTGAGAGACGCTCTGGATGTAGCAGGATTTTGTAGTGTGCCATGGCTGTAGGTGAGGGGGTCTGCATGTGGTTATGGCAGAAGAGTGTCAAGGGTGGATGTTAAAGTCAAGTTGAATTGTTGGGTGGTAGTGTCAGGGCAAGTGAGGGTGGTGAGGGGGCTGAGAATGGATTGTAGCACATTTTGGGTCAAGTGATTGCAGATTTCTGTGGGTTCTGGTGGGTTGGGGTGAGGAGGAGCAGAGAGTGGGAGGTGTGGTGATGGTGTAGGTTAGGAGATGATGGTCAGAAAGAGTGTAGAGATGAACACAGATTCCAAAATAATGAATTAGTTAGCCAAAGGCAGAATACAAAGAAGGGGCATTAGAGAAAGACACTCTAAGGAGCAATTAGAATGATAATGTGTGAGCTAAGAAGGAGGGAAGTCATAGAAACCAAAATTAAAGTTTGTTGGAAAAGGGAGCGGTCTACAATACCAAAAGCTTTGAAATCAAAATGGGAAAGAAGGTATTTACACTTGGCTGTGATTAGGTGATCAGTCACTCTAGTGAGGGCTGTCAGGGTGGAATGCTGGGAATCCAGAGTGCGGTTAGTAAAAAGAGAAGAAATGCATCAGGTTGGAGAGAACCAGTCATTGGATTAGGTTGAAGGCTAAAGAAAAGAGAGACACAGGAGGGTCACTAGAGAGAGAGAGTTTAGGGTGAGCCGCCTCTCTTGTTAGAAGGAATATAGTTGGGTTTAGTGTAGCTCAGATAGAGGGTAAGTTGTGAAGGAAGCAAGTGGGAGGATGAGAGCTCTCACACCCATCATACACTGGCACAAGTACATATAACGCCTTCCTTCTAATCTTTGTGGTTATAATTACACATGTGCAAAAATATGGCCATGGTGTTAATTTTGCTGGATAGATCTCTATCTTTTCATGGTGAAGGGGCTTGTGTACCTCAATAACGCTGCAAGATATACCATGTAGGGTCATAACAGAGAGGTCAGACAAATCTGGA
Source organism: Discoglossus pictus (assembly GCA_027410445.1). Lineage (NCBI taxonomy): Eukaryota > Metazoa > Chordata > Amphibia > Anura > Alytidae > Discoglossus > Discoglossus pictus. The sequence goes on along the minus strand of CM050164.1, from coordinate 7,738,935 downwards.
GAAGGAACTGGCAATCCACTTCTGTATCTTTGCCAAGAAAACCATATAAATAAGCACAACCAGAGATAAAACAATATGGTGCTCAGTCAATAGGTTTACAAAGAGTCGGATGTGATTGAACAAAAACAACCATTATACTTCTACTGACCAACACATCATGTAATAATTTAGTTATGATTTTATAGGCAATCGCGTCCTATCGTAATCTGGTAAAAGTTTTCATAGATGCTTGATAGTGGGTGTATTCTTCAATGGCTTTGGTATGAAGTTATTTCTAAATATGGTGCAACTTTAGAATTAATATAATAGCTTAAACCGAAACAGATCTTGTACTTTATTTTTTAACTACATGAATGAGTGGCACGCAAGCATAACATGGCGGCCAGGTATTCTAATGTCATTCTTATACCATCCAAGCCATCCAAGCATAGTTTTGTGTTGTACTTTCACAAAGTACAAGCTTGGCCTTTGTTGGTAAGGTATTATCAACAACACTAAGTGTGTATCTGAGTATCCTATGTTGTTTTGGTCTAGTCTATAATTATGGTCCTAATTACTCCCGTTTGTCTCAGTGTGTAATCTGCAATAAGCTTCCCTAATGTACAGTGTTGTAAGAAGCAAATTAAATATAATTTTATGGTGTGTATGTCCAGCTTGTCTAACCACTAATTTGTGTGTGGTCAATATTTACTATAATTAAATCTGGCTGTGAGTAACTTTTTAAATTCTCCAACACGGATCTCCAACATATACTAGTGTTGAGATCCATTATCCTAGAGCACAACATATTTCAATACAAGGGGTAGGGTGTTTATGTTGAATGGGAGTCCATTGAGAATAAATATTTTTAATGGTATTGTCTACCTGTATGATAACCTGAAAATTATGTTTGTAGAATTAGATATCAACCTCTACTTTTTATCATGGCTTGTGTGTGACCATCAAAGAATTGGGAACCATTATTCTAGATTACAACGAATTGTAAATTAGTTCCACTGTGGCAGGACTGCTAGGGAGCTTAAGTTGAATGGGGGTCCATAGAGAATAAATATTTTGAGCATCAATACCAATGCTCGGCTACTACTACCAAACACATTGGTCCAACATGCTCTGGACACATAAATGGAGTAGCCTCCTTTACGACAATTTTTTCTCACTCAAGAACCAGCCACAAAGATCCCCCTATAAACTGTGTAGCACAGCCTCGGTTTTTATACTAAAGTATCTTTTAGTATTTGGAGTTAAAAAGAAACTTCCTATTTTAATGAGACAATTTATGCAAACAAAATCCCTTGATACACACAAACCACTTATCCGCTTTTAATCCTCTTTTGATAAATATATCCCATGACTTCAGACTAAATCCAAGAGTTAGAATTCCTTTAAATGTTTACAGACTCAGCAGCCAAGGCAACAAAGAGTTATCTGCGAAGCCGGAACAGGTGACTATACTTAGTAAAAAGGGAAATCTACGGGTTTGGAGGTTTTTACAGATGGTAAACTTGGCTTAGAAAGGAGAGACTGGGAGTTTGATATTAAAGTGATAAACCGGGGTGGGGCAGCATATATAGATCTTAAACCATTGGACATTGGGGGTGGATTCATCGCTAGTCGCGTTGATCAGACATTGGCTGAATGATAAGGAGACAGAGAGTCCTTGTAAACAGAAGAAGGAATGGTTACTAGCAGAGTGCCTCTATTATGTGTGCTGGGCCTGTTGTGTTTTATATATTTATTAGAGATATTACTAGTGGGATTCGAGGAATGGTTTGCCTCTTTGCAGATGATATAAACATATGTCAGAAAGTGTAAGTCAGATACACACTGGTTAAAAAAAAAGAAGAATGGTCAGATTGTGATTATTTTTAATAACAAAGATTTCAGTTACAATATTCCTCCTTTCTTTTGCTCAATGATTCCAGGGAGATCAAAGGATGGAATAAAATGGCCTGGACCATCCCATGCCATGTGGCCAAGTATATGCCAGGTAGTGTCTCATAAGAAACCTAATATTATTAAAATAATGCACTTGAACCAGTTTAAACATTTGGGATATCATATATATGCATACAACTTTGGTTATTTCACACATACATATTTTTGATTATTTGTAATCTGGCCCATCAGGTCATTGACCAATAATAATCTAGGCCGCCACACCAAGCACTAGCCTTGTATGTATATTATAAGAAATAATGTTATATAGTGCAATTTTATATAAAGATGACCAGTTACTCTCTCCCTGGTCATCCCACTAGATATCATTATCCCATACAAATCATTCACCAATCCTTTAAAAATACTGACTTCCTTGCATTTATCACCAGTCCCTGATCACCTTTCATATATCATGCACCATCTCCCTGCAGCCCTTTATCATCCCTTCTTTGTGACCTCTGCACCCCAAATCATCCATCTTCATGTACCCCCTCATATCCTACCACTCTATACAGATTATCCACTCTTTCCCCTCACTGCTTCATAGATCATCACCCTATACAGATCATCTACCCTCTTCCTACACCACATCAGATATCTTCCCCACATACAGATCATCTGCCCTATCCACTCACTTCCTAATAGATAATCATCCTATACTGTTCCTTCCTACACCACTTTATACACTATCACTCATACAGATCATCCACCATTTCCCCTCACCACTTCATCATATACTTTCACCACATACAGATCATCCACCCTTTCCCGTTACCACCTCATCATATACCATCACACCATACAGATCATCCACCCTCTCTCCTCACCACCTCAGCATATACCATCACCCCATACAGATCATCCAGCCTCTCCCCTCACCTCCTCATTATATACCATCACCCCATACAGATCATCCACACTCTCCCCTCACCACCTCATCATATACCATCACCCCAAATAGATCATCCACACTCTCCCCTCACCTCCTCATCATATACCATCACCCCATACCGATCATCCACCCTCTCCCCTCAATACCTCATCATATACCATCACCCCATACAGATCATCCACCCTCTCCCCTCACCTTCTCATCATAAACCATCACCCCATACAGGTCATCCACAATTTCCCGTCACCACCTCATCATATATCATCATGCTATACAGATCATCCACCCTCTCCCCTCACCACCTCAGCATATACCATCACCCCATTCAGATCATCCACCCTCTCCCCTCACCACCTCATCATATACAATCACCCCATACAGATCATCCACCCTCTCCCCTCACCACTTCATCATATACCATCACATCATACAGATCATCCACCCTCTCCCCTCACCTCCTCATCCTATACCATCACCCCATACAGATCATTCACTCTCTCCCATCACAACCTCATCATATACCATCACCCAATACAGGTCATCCACCCTCTCCCCTGGACACCTCATCATCCCACACAGATCATCCACCATTTCCCCTCACCACCTCTTCATATACCATCACCCCATACAGACCATTCACCCTCACCTCCTCATCATATACCATCACCCAATACAGATCATCCACCCTCTCCCCTCGCCACCTCATCATCCCACACAGATCATCCACCATTTCCCCTCGCCACCTCATCATATACCATCACCCCATACAGATCATCCACCATTTCCCCTCACCACCTCATTTTATACCATCACCCCATACAGATTATTCACCATTTCCCCTCACCATCTCATCATACACCATAACTTCATACAGATCATCCACCATTTCCCCTCACCATCTCATCATATATCATCACACCATACAGATCATCCACCATTTCCCCTCACCACCTCATCATATACCATCACCCCATACAGATCATCCACCATTCCCCTCACCATCTCATCATATACCATCACCCCATACAGATCATCCACCATTTCCCCTCACCACCTCAGCATATACCATCACCCCATACAGATCATCCACCATTTCCCCTCACCACCTCATCATATACCATCACCCCATACAGATCATCCACCATTCCCCTCACCATCTCATCATATACCATCGCCCCATACAGATCATCCACCATTTCCCCTCACCATCTCATCATATATCATCACCCCATACAGATCATCCATCCTCTCCCCTCACCTCCTCATCATATACCATCACCCCACACAGATCATCCACCCTCTCCCCTCACCTCCTCAGCATATACCATCACTCCATATAGATCATCCACCATTTCCCCTCACCACCTCATCATATACCATCACCCCATACAGATCATCCACCATTTCCCCTCACCACCTCATCATATACCATCACCCCATACAGATCATCCACCCTCTCCCCTCACCTCCTCAGCATATACCATCGCTCCATACAGATCATTCACCATTTCTACTCACCACCTCATCATATACCATCACCCCATACAGATCATCCACCATTTCCCCTCACCACCTCATCATATACCATCACCCCATACAGAACATCTACCATTTCCCCTCACCACCTCTTCATATACCATCACCCCATACAGACCATTCACCCTCACCTCCTCATCATATACCATCACCCAATACAGATCATCCACCCTCTCCCCTCGCCACCTCATCATCCCACACAGATCATCCACCATTTCCCCTCGCCACCTCATCATATACCATCACCCCATACAGATCATCCACCATTTCCCCTCACCACCTCATTTTATACCATCACCCCATACAGATTATTCACCATTTCCCCTCACCATCTCATCATACACCATAACTTCATACAGATCATCCACCATTTCCCCTCACCATCTCATCATATATCATCACACCATACAGATCATCCACCATTTCCCCTCACCACCTCATCATATACCATCACCCCATACAGATCATCCACCATTCCCCTCACCATCTCATCATATACCATCACCCCATACAGATCATCCACCATTTCCCCTCACCACCTCATCATATACCATCACCCCATACAGATCATCCACCATTTCCCCTCACCACCTCATCATATACCATCACCCCATACAGATCATCCACCATTCCCCTCACCATCTCATCATATACCATCACCCCATACAGATCATCCACCATTTCCCCTCACCATCTCATCATATATCATCACCCCATACAGATCATCCATCCTCTCCCCTCACCTCCTCATCATATACCATCACCCCACACAGATCATCCACCCTCTCCCCTCACCTCCTCAGCATATACCATCACTCCATATAGATCATCCACCATTTCCCCTCACCACCTCATCATATACCATCACCCCATACAGATCATCCACCATTTCCCCTCACCACCTCATCATATACCATCACCCCATACAGATCATCCACCCTCTCCCCTCACCTCCTCAGCATATACCATCGCTCCATACAGATCATTCACCATTTCTACTCACCACCTCATCATATACCATCACCCCATACAGATCATCCACCATTTCCCCTCACCACCTCATCATATACCATCACCCCATACAGAACATCTACCATTTCCCCTCACCACCTCATCATATACCATCACCCCATATAGATCATCCCCCATTTCCCCTCACCACCTCATCATATACCATCACCCTATACAGATCATCCACCATTTCCTCTCACCACCTCATCATATACCATCACCCCATACAGATCATCCACCATTCCCCTCACCATCTCATCATATACCATCACACCATACAGATCATCCACTATTTCCCCTCACCACCTCATCATATACCATCACTTTATACAGATCATCCACTATTTCTCCTCACCACCTCATCATATACAATCACCCCACACAGATCATCCACCATTTCCCCTCACCCCCTCATCATATACCATCACCCCATACAAATCATACACCATTTCCCCTCACCACCTCATCATATACCATCACCCCATACAGATCAGCTACCATTTACCCTCACCATCTCATCATATACCATCACCCCATACAGATCATCCACCATTTCCCCTCACCACCTCATCATATACCATGTAACGGAGCTGGGACACGCAGTCCAAAATCTCCGCTGGTATACGATAAAATACCCACGAGGCACTACAGTTTCACCATCCCCGACCTCCCATATTGGACGACACACAATTTGGGAGTCAAATGAATACTGACTTTATTTTGTTATTGCAGAACTATATATACATCTCTTTGGCCACAGGCAATACACATGCCCATATTTGGCTACACACAATACACACAAAGAGAACAATAGGGGGGTCACACCTCCCTGGCAACTTTGATACAATCAGACACTGATTCAATTACACCTCTTTGTTCTTATCAGAGAATTAAAACACTTTGGAAAATGCAAGGATCCTTTACAACTTTCTTATCTCTTGAATCTCTGTAATAGGATTATCTATTAGCCTAGGTCTGCAAAAGTCTGGCTAATATTCTGCAGAGCATCAACCAGCATACATATTGTAGGATCATATTTTAACCAAGAATAATCATAAAACAGGGTAAAACAGTGATGGGTTCCGCTACACACCTCCCCCGTGACCATAAGCCGGCATACACGGTCTGATCCCAACGGATCGGCCTGGGGATGTCCGGACAAAAGTATTTGTTGGTCAATTCTCTAGTTTGACAACCCATCAGCATTACTGCAATTCACATTTCCCATATCCCCAGATAGCTGGGATCTGAGCGCACAAAACCACCGAATAGCGCTCAGATCCTCTTCACACAGTTCAATTGCCATGTAGCTAATGTCTTTCCCATAGTCTTTCATTATATGAATGGGCTTCATGGCACAGTTATCTGGGGTATCATGGTTCACACAGGGCAAGTACAGAATGACCCCCCTGTATGTAAAGGGCCAGAATGAGTGACTTACACTCTGGTATGGCCGAACACTGGTTCCAAAGGGCAATATGTCCCAGGGCCATAGTCACAGGGCAGGAGGCTGGCAAACAGTCCTCTCCAAGCCAAAGTGGCGAAGGGCACTTCGTCACACATCTCCCCTTTGGGGGGAAGTCTAACCAGGCACCTGGATATTTCGCTGGGGTGATGGTGCAACACGCTGAGGGGACTTGAGGGGCAGAGGCCAGTGGCACTCTGCCCTGATGCCAGCTCTTCTGCTGGTATAACCTGCAGGACCTCCTGCTCTGTACCAGGGACAAAGGGAGGGCAGAGGCCGACTGCACTCTGCCCCGCTGTCAGCTCTTCTGCTGGGGTACTTGGGACATATTCCGGCTCAGTAGCCAGGGAAACGTGGGGGTCAGTGGGGGTTAACATTTCCTCTGTTAACCCTGGGGCCACATTAGAAGTTAGCTGGGGAGGGGAGTTTGTACTTACCCCCTCCTCCAGTTGTCCCAGTGACGGTAGTTGGGGTTCTGGACAAGCTGTGGGCGCAGAGACCACTGTCCCATCTGCGCCGTCTGGGAGATTGGTGTCTCCCCTGGTTAGGGTAAACTGTCGCTGGGGGGGAAGGATGACACCTTCTGCCCCCTGTGTTTCACACTGCCGCTGGGGGGGAAGGACGACACCTTTGGCCCCCTGGGGTACCCACTGCCGCTGTGGAGGAAGGTCGACACCTTCTGCTCCCTGGGGTACACACTGCCGCTGGGGGGGAAGGACGACACCTTCTGCCCCCTGGGGTTCACACTGCCGCTGGGGGGAAAGGACGACACCTTCTGCCCCCTGGGGTTCACACTGCCGCTGGGGGGAAAGGACGACACCTTCTGCCCCCTGAGGTTCACACTGCCGCTGAGGGGGAAGGACGACACCTTCTGCCCCCTGGGGTTCACACTGCCGATGGGGGGAAAGGACGACACCTTCTGCCCCCTGGGGTTCACACTGCCGCTGGGGGGGAAGGACGACACCTTCTGCCCCCTGGGGTTCACACTGCCGCTGGGGGGAAAGGACGACACCTTCTGCCCCCTGGGGTTCACACTGCCGCTGAGGGGGAAGGACGACACCTTCTGCCCCCTGGGGTTCACACTGCCGCTGGGGGGAAAGGACGACACCTTCTGCCCCCTGGGGTTCACACTGCCGCTGAGGGGGAAGGACGACACCTTCTGCCCCCTGGGGTTCACACTGCCGCTGGGGGGAAAGGACGACACCTTCTGCCCCCTGGGGTTCACACTGCCGCTGGGGGGGAAGGACGACACCTTCTGCCCCCTGGGGTTCACACTGCCGCTGGGGGGAAAGGACGACACCTTCTGCCCCCTGGGGTTCACACTGCCGCTGAGGGGGAAGGACGACACCTTCTGCCCCCTGGGGTTCACACTGCCGCTGGGGGGAAAGGACGACACCTTCTGCCCCCTGGGGTTCACACTGCCGCTGGGGGGGAAGGACGACACCTTCTGCCCCCTGTAGGGCCGGTAGAGAGACCTCGGTCCCATCTCTACCTGCCATCTGGAGGTCATCCCAGGACCAGTCAATGAAGTCTGGTTCTGCTTGTCGAGTAGGTTGGGGCTGCACAAGGCTGAGCAGGTGTTGGTAGTCCTGCTCCAGCTCCCACTCTCTCGTTACCAGGTGGGTCATGTCTTTGCTCACCTCGCCTTCGTCATCCCAGACATACATGCCCATCCGGTAGTCGTAGATGTCCCAAAACCTAGACCCCTCCGTGCTGCCAAGATCAATATCGTCCTCCAAGGCATCCCATAATAAACCCGGGCCATCATAATCATCCCCCTCCGGTAAGTCGTGTTCAGCCGTCCAGGGGGTAAGTCGAACGGTATACCACCAGAGGGCCTGGTATGCGTTGTCTAGCCAGATCTCTCGCCATACCAGGGACTCTAGTCTTGTCACCCACTCATCCAGGGGCTGCTCTCCCAATAGATACATCCGCATCGCCACACGCTTCTGTAGCCGCTGCTCATCACTGGGGAGACTCTCACCTCGCCGCCATTGGGCATCTTGCAGGGCATCATACCAGAGTTCCTTTCTGTCTGTTTCCCTGTAGTCTGCGGCCTCCTGCTCATCCTCATCATGGAACGCTGTACGAAAACTAGCCGGTTCCATCCTGCTGTAGCCAGGGGCGCTGTACGGATACTAGCGTTGCCCTCAATTTGTACTCCACGGAATGGTGTCTCCTGTAGCTGTCCTTCTGACCGTGGGAACAATTCCACCACTTGCCAACAAATGTAACGGAGCTGGGACACGCAGTCCAAAATCTCCGCTGGTATACGATAAAATACCCACGAGGCACTACAGTTTCACCATCCCCGACCTCCCATATTGGACGACACACAATTTGGGAGTCAAATGAATACTGACTTTATTTTGTTATTGCAGAACTATATATACATCTCTTTGGCCACAGGCAATACACATGCCCATATTTGGCTACACACAATACACACAAAGAGAACAATAGGGGGGTCACACCTCCCTGGCAACTTTGATACAATCAGACACTGATTCAATTACACCTCTTTGTTCTTATCAGAGAATTAAAACACTTTGGAAAATGCAAGGATCCTTTACAACTTTCTTATCTCTTGAATCTCTGTAATAGGATTATCTATTAGCCTAGGTCTGCAAAAGTCTGGCTAATATTCTGCAGAGCATCAACCAGCATACATATTGTAGGATCATATTTTAACCAAGAATAATCATAAAACAGGGTAAAACAGTGATGGGTTCCGCTACATACCATCACTCCATACAGATCATCCACCATTTACCCTCACCATTTCATCATATACCATCACCCCATACAGATCATCCACCATTTACCCTCACCATTCCATCATATACCATCACCCCATACAGATCATCCACCATTTCCCCTCACCATCTCATCATATACCATAACCTCATACAGATCATCCACCATTTACCCTCATCACCTCACCATATACCATCACCCCATACAGATCATCCACCATTTCCCCTCACCACCTCATCATATACCATCACCCCATACAGATCATCCACCATTCCCCTCACCATCTCATCATATACCATCACCCCATACAGATGATCCACCATTTCCCCTCACCACCTCATCATATACCATCACCCCATACAGATCATCTACCATTTCCCCTCACCACCTCATCATATACCATCACCCCATACAGATCATTCACCATTTCCCCTCACCATCTCATCATATATCATCACCCCATACAGATCATCCACCATTTCTCCTCACCATCTCATCATATACCATAACTTCATACAGATCATCCACCATTTCCCCTCACCATCTCATCATATACCATCACCCCATACAGATCATCCACCCTCTCCCCTCACCTCCTCAGCATATACCATCGCTCCATACAGATCATTCACCATTTCTACTCACCACCTCATCATATACCATCACCCCATACAGATCATCCACCATTTCCCCTCACCACCTCATCATATACCATCACCCCATACAGAACATCTACCATTTCCCCTCACCACCTCATCATATACCATCAACCCATACAGATCATCCACCATTTCCCCTCACCATTTTATCATATACCATCACCCCATACAGATCATCCACCATTTCCCCACACCATTTTATCATATACCATCACCCCATACAGATCATCCACCATTTACCCTCACCATTTCATCATATACCATCACCCCATATAGATCATCCACCGTTTACCCTCACTATTTCATCATATACCATCACCCCATACAGATCATCCACCGTTTACCCTCACCATTTCATCATATACCATCACCCCATAAAGATCATCCACCATTTCCCCTCACCACCTCACCATATACCATCACCACATACAGATCATCCACCATTTCCCCTCACCATCTTAACATTAACCATCACCTTATACAGATCATCCACCATTTCCCCTCACCACCTCATCATATACCATCACCCCACACAGATCATGCACCATTTCCCCTAACCCCCTCATCATATACCATCACCCCATACAGATCATCCACCATTTCCCCTCACCACCTCATCATATACCATCACCCCATACAGATCATCTACCATTTACCCTCACCATCTCATCATATACCATCACCCCATACAGATCATCCACCATTTCCAATCACCATTTTATCATATACCATCACCCCATACAGATCATCCACCATTTACCCTCACCATTGCATCATATACCATCACCCCATACAGATCATCCACCGTTTACCCTCACCATTTCATCATATACCATCACCCCATACAGATCATCCACCATTTACCCTCACCATCTCATCATACACCATCACCCCATACAGATCATTTACCATTTCCTCTCACCACCTCATCATATTCTATCACCCCATACAGATCATCCACCACCTCATCATATACCATCACCCGATACAGATCATCCACCATTCCACTGACCATCTCATCATATACCATCACCCCATACAGATCATCCACCATTTCCCCTCACCACCTCATCATATACCATCACCCCATACAGATCATCCACCATTTCCCCTCACCACCTCATCATATACCATCACCCCATACAGATCAGCTACCATTTACCCTCACCATCTCATCATATACCATCACCCCATACAGATCATCCACCATTTCCCCTCACCCCCTCATCATATACCATCACCCCATACAGATCATCCACCATTTCCCCTCACCACCTCATCATATACCATCACCCCATACAGATCATCTACCATTTACCCTCACCATCTCATCATATACCATAACTTCATACAGATCATCCACCATTTACCCTCATCACCTCACCATATACCATCACCCCGTACAGATCATCTACCATTTACCCTCACCATCTCATCATATACCATCACCCCATACAGATCATCCACCATTTCCCCTCACCATTTTATCATATACCATCACCCCATACAGATCATCCACCATTTACCCTCACCATTGCATCATATACCATCACCCCATACAGATCATCCACCGTTTACCCTCACCATTTCATCATATACCATCACCCCATACAGATCATCCACCATTTACCCTCACCGTCTCATCATACACCATCACCCCATACAGATCATTTACCATTTCCTCTCACCACCTCATCATATTCCATCACCCCATACAGATCATCCACCACCTCATCATATACCATCACCCGATACAGATCATCCACCATTCCACTGACCATCTCATCATATACCATCACCCCATACAGATCATCCACCATTTCCCCTCACCACCTCATCATATACCATCACCCCATACAGATCATCCACCATTTCCCCTCACCATCTCATCATATACCATCACACCATACAGATCATCCACCATTTCCCCTCACCACCTCATCATATACCATCACCCGATACAGATCATCCACCATTCCCCTGACCATCTCATCATATACCATCACCCCATACAGATCATCCACCATTTCCCCTCACCATTTTATCATATACCATCACCCCATACAGATCATCCACCATTTCCCCTCACCACCTCATCATATACCATCACCCCATACAGAACATCTACCATTTCCCCTCACCACCTCATCATATACCATCAACCCATACAGATCATCCACCATTTCCCCTCACCATTTTATCATATACCATCACCCCATACAGATCATCCACCATTTCCCCTCACCATTTTATCATATACCATCACCCCATACAGATCATCCACCATTTACCCTCACCATTTCATCATATACCATCACCCCATATAGATCATCCACCGTTTACCCTCACTATTTCATCATATACCATCACCCCATACAGATCATCCACCGTTTACCCTCACCATTTCATCATATACCATCACCCCATAAAGATCATCCACCATTTCCCCTCACCACCTCACCATATACCATCACCACATACAGATCATCCACCATTTCCCCTCACCATCTTAACATTAACCATCACCTTATACAGATCATCCACCATTTCCCCTCACCACCTCATCATATACCATCACCCCACACAGATCATGCACCATTTCCCCTAACCCCCTCATCATATACCATCACCCCATACAGATCATCCACCATTTCCCCTCACCACCTCATCATATACCATCACCCCATACAGATCATCTACCATTTACCCTCACCATCTCATCATATACCATCACCCCATACAGATCATCCACCATTTCCAATCACCATTTTATCATATACCATCACCCCATACAGATCATCCACCATTTACCCTCACCATTGCATCATATACCATCACCCCATACAGATCATCCACCGTTTACCCTCACCATTTCATCATATACCATCACCCCATACAGATCATCCACCATTTACCCTCACCATCTCATCATACACCATCACCCCATACAGATCATTTACCATTTCCTCTCACCACCTCATCATATTCTATCACCCCATACAGATCATCCACCACCTCATCATATACCATCACCCGATACAGATCATCCACCATTCCACTGACCATCTCATCATATACCATCACCCCATACAGATCATCCACCATTTCCCCTCACCACCTCATCATATACCATCACCCCATACAGATCATCCACCATTTCCCCTCACCACCTCATCATATACCATCACCCCATACAGATCATCTACCATTTACCCTCACCATCTCATCATATACCATCACCCCATACAGATCATCCACCATTTCCCCTCACCACCTCATCATATACCATCACCCCATACAGATCATCCACCATTTCCCCTCACCACCTCATCATATACCATCACCCCATACAGATCATCTACCATTTACCCTCACCATCTCATCATATACCATAACTTCATACAGATCATCCACCATTTACCCTCATCACCTCACCATATACCATCACCCCATACAGATCATCTACCATTTACCCTCACCATCTCATCATATACCATCACCCCATACAGATCATCCACCATTTCCCCTCACCATTTTATCATATACCATCACCCCATACAGATCATCCACCATTTACCCTCACCATTGCATCATATACCATCACCCCATACAGATCATCCACCGTTTACCCTCACCATTTCATCATATACCATCACCCCATACAGATCATCCACCATTTACCCTCACCATCTCATCATACACCATCACCCCATACAGATCATTTACCATTTCCTCTCACCACCTCATCATATTCCATCACCCCATACAGATCATCCACCACCTCATCATATACCATCACCCGATACAGATCATCCACCATTCCACTGACCATCTCATCATATACCATCACCCCATACAGATCATCCACCATTTCCCCTCACCACCTCATCATATACCATCACCCCATACAGATCATCCACCATTTCCCCTCACCATCTCATCATATACCATCACACCATACAGATCATCCACCATTTCCCCTCACCACCTCATCATATACCATCACCCGATACAGATCATCCACCATTCCCCTGACCATCTCATCATATACCATCACCCCATACAGATCATCCACCATTTCCCCTCACCATCTCATCATATATCATCACCCCATACAGATCATCCACCATTTACCCTCACCATTTTATCATATACCATCACCCCATACAGATCATCTACCATTTACCCTCACCATCTCATCATATACCATCACCCCATACAGATCATCCACCAATTACCCTCACCATCTCATCATATACCATCACCCCATACAGATCATCCACCATTTCCCCTCACCACCTCATCATATACCATCACCCCATACAGATCATCCACCATTTACCCTCACCATTTCATCATATACCATCACCCCATACAGATCATCCACCATTTACCCTCACCATTCCATCATATACCATCACCCCATACAGATCATCCACCATTTCCCCTCACCATCTCATCATATACCATAACCTCATACAGATCATCCACCATTTACCCTTATCACCTCACCATATACCATCACCCCATACAGATCATCCACCATTTCCCCTCACCACCTCATCATATACCATCACCCCATACAGATCATCCACCATTCCCCTCACCATCTCATCATATACCATCACCCCATACAGATGATCCACCATTTCCCCTCACCACCTCATCATATACCATCACCCCATACAGATCATCTACCATTTCCCCTCACCACCTCATCATATACCATCACCCCATACAGATCATTCACCATTTCCCCTCACCATCTCATCATATATCATCACCCCATACAGATCATCCACCATTTCTCCTCACCATCTCATCATATACCATAACTTCATACAGATCATCCACCATTTCCCCTCACCATCTCATCATATACCATCACCCCATACAGATCATCCACCCTCTCCCCTCACCTCCTCAGCATATACCATCGCTCCATACAGATCATTCACCATTTCTACTCACCACCTCATCATATACCATCACTCATACAGATCATTCACCATTTCCCCTCACCACCTCATCATATACCATCACCCCATACAGATCATCCACCATTTCCCCTCACCATCTCATCATATACCATCACCCCATACAGATCATCCACCCTCTCCCCTCACCACCTCATCATATACCATCACCCCATATAGATCATCCACCATTTCCTCTCACCACCTCATCATATACCATCACCCCATACAGATCATCCACCATTTCCCCTCACCACCTCATCATATACTGTACCATCACCCCATACAGATCATCCACCATTTCCCCTTACCATCACATCATATACCATCACCCCATAGAGATCATCCACCATTTCCCCTCACCACCTCACCATATACCATCACCACATACAGATCATCCACCATTTCCCCTCACCATCTTATCATATACCATTACCTTATACAGATCATCCACCATTTCCCCTCACCACCTCATCATATACAATCACCCCACACAGATCATCCACCCTCTCCCCTCACCATCTCATCATATACCATCACCCCATACAGATCATCCACCATTTCCCCTCACCACCTCATCATATACCATCACCCCATACAGAACATCTGCCATTTCCCCTCACCACCTCATCATATACCATCAACCCATACAGATCATCCACCATTTCCCCTCACCATTTTATCATATACCATCACCCCATACAGATCATCCACCGTTTACCCTCACCATTTCATCATATACCATCACCCCATACAGATCATCCACCATTTACCCTCACCATCTCATCATACACCATCACCCCATACAGATCATTTACCATTTCCTCTCACCACCTCATCATATTCTATCACCCCATACAGATCATCCACCACCTCATCATATACCATCACCCGATACAGATCATCCACCATTCCACTGACCATCTCATCATATACCATCACCCCATACAGATCATCCACCATTTCCCCTCACCACCTCATCATATACCATCACCCCATACAGATCATCCACCATTTCCCCTCACCACCTCATCATATACCATCACCCCATACAGATCAGCTACCATTTACCCTCACCATCTCATCATATACCATCACCCCATACAGATCATCCACCATTTCCCCTCACCACCTCATCATATACCATCACCCCATACAGATCATCCACCATTTCCCCTCACCACCTCATCATATACCATCACCCCATACAGATCATCTACCATTTACCCTCACCATCTCATCATATACCATAACTTCATACAGATCATCCACCATTTACCCTCATCACCTCACCATATACCATCACCCCATACAGATCATCTACCATTTACCCTCACCATCTCATCATATACCATCACCCCATACAGATCATCCACCATTTCCCCTCACCATTTTATCATATACCATCACCCCATACAGATCATCCACCATTTACCCTCACCATTGCATCATATACCATCACCCCATACAGATCATCCACCGTTTACCCTCACCATTTCATCATATACCATCACCCCATACAGATCATCCACCATTTACCCTCACCATCTCATCATACACCATCACCCCATACAGATCATTTACCATTTCCTCTCACCACCTCATCATATTCCATCACCCCATACAGATCATCCACCACCTCATCATATACCATCACCCGATACAGATCATCCACCATTCCACTGACCATCTCATCATATACCATCACCCCATACAGATCATCCACCATTTCCCCTCACCACCTCATCATATACCATCACCCCATACAGATCATCCACCATTTCCCCTCACCACCTCATCATATACCATCACACCATACAGATCATCCACCATTTCCCCTCACCACCTCATCATATACCATCACCCGATACAGATCATCCACCATTCCCCTGACCATCTCATCATATACCATCACCCCATACAGATCATCCACCATTTCCCCTCACCATCTCATCATATATCATCACCCCATACAGATCATCCACCCTCTCCCCTCACCACCTCATCATATACCATCACTCATACAGATCATTCACCATTTCCCCTCACCACCTCATCATATACCATCACCCCATACAGATCATCCACCATTTCCCCTCACCATCTCATCATATACCATCACCCCATACAGATCATCCACCCTCTCCCCTCACCACCTCATCATATACCATCACCCTATATAGATCATCCACCATTTCCTCTCACCACCTCATCATATACCATCACCCCATACAGATCATCCACCATTTCCCCTCACCACCTCATCATATACTGTACCATCACCCCATACAGATCATCCACCATTTCCCCTTACCATCACATCATATACCATCACCCCATAGAGATCATCCACCATTTCCCCTCACCACCTCACCATATACCATCACCACATACAGATCATCCACCATTTCCCCTCACCATCTTATCATATACCATTACCTTATGCAGATCATCCACCATTTCCCCTCACCACCTCATCATATACAATCACCCCACACAGATCATCCACCCTCTCCCCTCACCATCTCATCATATACCATCACCCCATACAGATCATCCACCATTTCCCCTCACCACCTCATCATATACCATCACCCCATACAGAACATCTGCCATTTCCCCTCACCACCTCATCATATACCATCAACCCATACAGATCATCCACCATTTCCCCTCACCATTTTATCATATACCATCACCCCATACAGATCATCCACCATTTCCCCTCACCATTTTATCATATACCATCACCCCATACAGATCATCCACCATTTACCCTCACCATTTCATCATATACCATCACCCCATATAGATCATCCACCGTTTACCCTCACCATCTCATCATATACCATCACCCCATACAGATCATCCACCATTTACCCTCACCATTTTATCATATACCATCACCCCATACAGATCATCCACCGTTTACCCTCACCATTTCATCATATACCATCACCCCATACAGATCATCCACCATTTCCCCTCACCCCCTCATCATATACCATCACCCCATACAGATCATTCACCATTCCCCCTTACCATCTCATCATATAAAATCACCCCACACAGATCATCCACCATTCCCCCTTATCATCTCATTATACACCATCACCCCATACAGATCATTTACCATTTCCTCTCACCACCTCATCATATACCATCATCCCATACAGATCATCCACCACCTCATCATATACCATCATCCCATACAGATCATCCACCACCTCATCATATTCCATCACCCCATACAGATCATCCACCACCTCATCATATACCATCACCCTATACAGATCATCCACCATTTCCCCTCACCACCTCATCATATACCATCACCCCATACAGATCATCCACCATTTCCTCTCACCACCTCGTCATATACCATCACCCCATATAGATCATCCACCATTTACCCTCACCACCTCATCATATACCATCACCCCATACAGATCATCCACCATTCCCTTCACTATCTCATCATATACCATCACCCCATACAGATCATCCACCATTCCCCTTTACCATCTCATCATATACCATCACCCCATACAGATCATCCCCCATTTACCCTCACCACCTCATCATATACCATCATCCCATACAGATCATCCACCACCTCATCATATACCATCACCCATACAGATATCCACCCTCCCCCTCACCACTCATCATATACTGTACCATCACCCCATACAGATCATCTACCATTTACCCTCACCATCTCATATATACATCACCCCATACAGATCATCCACCATTTCCCCTCACCATTTTATCATATACCATCACCCCATACAGATCATCCACCATTTACCCTCACCATTGCATCATATACCATCACCCCATACAGATCATCCACGTTTACCCTCACCATTTCATCATTATACCATCACCCATACAGATCATCCACCATTTACCCTCACCATCTCATCATACACATCACCCATACAGATCATTTACCATTTCCTCTCACCACCTCATCATATTCCATCACCCATCAGATCATCCACCACCTCATCATATACCATCACCCGATACATAGATATCCACCATTCCACTGACATTCATCATATACCATCACCCCATACAGACCCCATACAGATCATTTACCATTTCCTCTCACCACCTCATCATATTCCATCACCCCATACAGATCATCCACCACCTCATCATATACCATCACCCTATACAGATCATCCACCATTTCCCCCCACCACCTCATCATATACCATCACCCCATACAGATCATCCACCTTTTCCTCTCACCACCTCGTCATATACCATCACCCCATATAGATCATCCACCATTTACCCTCACCACCTCATCATATACCATCACCCCATACAGATCATCCACCATTCCCTTCACTATCTCATCATATACCATCACCCCATACAGATCATCCACCATTCCCCTTTACCATCTCATCATATACCATCACCCCATACAGATCATCCCCCATTTACCCTCACCACCTCATCATATACCATCATCCCATACAGATCATCCACCACCTCATCATATACCATCATCCCATACAGATCATCCACCACCTCATCATATTCCATCACCCCATACAGATCATCCACCACCTCATCATATACCATCACCCTATACAGATCATCCACCATTTCCCCTCACCACCTCATCATATACCATCACCCCATACAGATCATCCACCATTTCCTCTCACCACCTCGTCATATACCATCACCCCATATAGATCATCCACCATTTACCCTCACCACCTCATCATATACCATCACCCCATACAGATCATCCACCATTCCCTTCACTATCTCATCATATACCATCACCCCATACAGATCATCCACCATTCCCCTTTACCATCTCATCATATACCATCACCCCATACAGATCATCCCCCATTTACCCTCACCACCTCATCATATACCATCATCCCATACAGATCATCCACCACCTCATCATATACCATCACCCCATACAGATCATCCACCCTCTCCCCTCACCACCTCATCATATACTGTACCATCACCCCATACAGATCATCTACCATTTACCCTCACCATCTCATCATATACCATCACCCCATACAGATCATCCACCATTTCCCCTCACCATTTTATCATATACCATCACCCCATACAGATCATCCACCATTTACCCTCACCATTGCATCATATACCATCACCCCATACAGATCATCCACCGTTTACCCTCACCATTTCATCATATACCATCACCCCATACAGATCATCCACCATTTACCCTCACCATCTCATCATACACCATCACCCCATACAGATCATTTACCATTTCCTCTCACCACCTCATCATATTCCATCACCCCATACAGATCATCCACCACCTCATCATATACCATCACCCGATACAGATCATCCACCATTCCACTGACCATCTCATCATATACCATCACCCCATACAGATCATCCACCATTTCCCCTCACCACCTCATCATATACCATCACCCCATACAGATCATCCATTTCCCCTCACCATCTCATTATATATCATCACCCCATACAGATCATCCACCCTCTCCCCTCACCACCTCATCATATACCAGCACTCATACAGATCATTCACCATTTCCCCTCACCACCTCATCATATACCATCAACCCATACAGATCATCCACCATTTCCCCTCACCATCTCATCATATACCATCACCCCATACAGATCATCCACCCTCTCCCCTCACCACCTCATCATATACCATCACCCCATATAGATCATCCACCATTTCCTCTCACCACCTCATCATATACCATCACCCCATACAGATCATCCACCATTTCCCTTCACCACCTCATCATATACTGTACCATCACCCCATACAGATCATCCACCATTTCCCCTTACCATCACATCATATACCATCACCCCATAGAGATCATCCACCATTTACCCTCACCACCTCACCATATACCATCTCCACATACAGATCATCCACCATTTCCCCTCACCATCTTATCATATACCATCACCACATACAGATCATCCACCATTTCCCCTCACCATCTCATCATATACCATCACCCCATACAGATCATCCACCATTTCCCCTCACCACCTCATCATATACCATCACCCCATACAGATCATCTACCATTTACCCTCACCATCTCATCATATACCATCACCCCATACAGATCATCCACCATTTCCCCTCACCCCCTCATCATATACCATCACCCCATACAGATCATCCACCATTTCCCCTCACCACCTCATCATATACCATCACCCCATACAGATCATCTACCATTTACCCTCACCATCTCATCATATACCATCACCCCATACAGATCATCCACCATTTCCCCTCACCATTTTATCATATACCATCACCCCATACAGATCATCCACCATTTACCCTCACCATTGCATCATATACCATCACCCCATACAGATCATCCACCATTTACCCTCACCATTTCATCATATACCATCACCCCATATAGATCATCCACCGTTTACCCTCACCATTTCATCATATACCATCACCCCATACAGATCATCCACCGTTTACCCTCACCATTTCCTCATATACCATCACCCCATAGAGATCATCCACCATTTCCCCTCACCACCTCACCATATACCATCACCACATACAGATCATCCACCATGTCCCCTCACCATCGTATCATTAACCATCACCTTATACAGATCATCCACCATTTCCCCTCACCACCTCATCATATACAATCACCCCACACAGATCATGCACCATTTCCCCTCACCCCCTCATCATATACCATCACCCCATACAGATCATCCACCATTTCCCCTCACCACCTCATCATATACCATCACCCCATACAGATCATCTACCATTTACCCTCACCATCTCATCATATACCATCACCCCATACAGATCATCCACCATTTACCCTCACCATTTTATCATATACCATCACCCCATACAGATCATCCACCATTTACCCTCACCATTGCATCATATACCATCACCCCATACAGATCATCCACCGTTTACCCTCACCATTTCATCATATACCATCACCCCATACAGATCATCCACCATTTACCCTCACCATCTCATCATATACCATCACCCCATACAGATCATCCACCATTCCCCCTTATCATCTCATCATACACCATCACCCCATACAGATCATTTACCATTTCCTCTCACCACCTCATCATATTCCATCACCCCATACAGATCATCCACCACCTCATCATATACCATCACCCCATACAGATCATCCACCATTTCCTCTCACCACCTCGTCATATACCATCACCCCATATAGATCATCCACCATTTACCCTCACCACCTCATCATATACCATCACCCCATACAGATCATCCACTATTCCCTTCACTATCTCATCATATACCATCACCCCATACAGATCATCCACCATTCCCCTTTACCATCTCATCATATACCATCACCCCATACAGATCATCCACTATTCCCTTCACTATCTCATCATATACCATCACCCCATACAGATCATCCACCATTCCCCTTTACCATCTCATCATATACCATCACCCCATACAGATCATCCACCCTCTCCCCTCACCACCTCATCATATACCATCACCCCATACAGATCATCCACCCTCTCCATGATAACACTGCTCTCTCATGGTCCCCCTCCCATGATGCACTCTGTGTTGTGACACACTTGTGTCTATAGTGATATAATTAATTTTGGAGCTCAGCAGGACCCCTAAAGAGCGCTGTGAGGACAATGCCCTGACATGTGCTGTGTGAGCCTGTACCCAACATGTGGAGCTGTGTCTGGCATGTCCTGCTGAGAATTATATCAGCTCAGTGGTACCTGCCAGTCACAGAGCATTACCTCCCCCAGTACTGAGCAATGTATCTGAGATACTCTGCATGGAGACCACCACATAGTGTACAGGACCAGAGCGCCAAGGCAAAGCACACAGGTAAGAAGTCCACAGTGCCCATTGTATGCCAGGCGTATTGGGAAGATAGAATGGGCAGGCTGGATGGGCCTTTGGCCATTAAATCTGTGTTTCTAAGTGGTGTCATTTTAATGACCAGCTGGTTACCTTCAGGTGCTCATGAGGACCACCTTTGGGATCTAGAACAGGGGGATACTACATGGGACACAATAAATGTTCATGTACTTTTGCACTGATTGGAATAGAGTGCATTATATGCATGTCTGTATATACTGTATGTCATGCTGTATGTCATGTGTGTGTGTTACATGTGTGCGTGTTACATGTGTGTGTTACATGTGTGCGTGTATGTCACGTGTGTGTGTGTGTGTAAGTACAGTTACCTCTATATATAATGCATCTGGGGAGGGCGCAGACCCACTGACCACTACGCTGCTGGCACGGTCACTCTGGCACCTACACCCGCCATGTGGCCCAGCACAGGTCAACCTGACATATTAAAGGGTTTATTTGTCATTAAACAGCCCTATTATTCCATTAAAGGGCCACTGTCATATTATTTGTCAGTAGGATTTATTAAATAGCTAAATTTGATAATGGATAAAATGTTATAAATCAAATAAAAATAATATAAACAAAAATCTTGAAACTCTTGGCTTTTATGTGCAATCATTTTTTACTTTTTTCAGTTCATTATGTCTGTTAGTTTCTCAGTTGGGTGCATTCTTATAAACTTTCAATTTTTTTCTTACTTTTCTTAAAAGCACTGGCAAATCTAAATGTCACATTACCAGTGTGCAGATAGAAGCTTCCCGTGCATTAAAAATATCCTCCATGTCCAGAAAATGGATCAGCGGAAGCCAGAATAGTAGAATAATTGTGTGTAAATGATAAATATGAGCTTGTATTATTTGTAAGAAATATTTAGCCTATTATTAAGTGTATTTATTCAGTTATGAGTTGTCTTGTGTTACTTATTGTATTAAAATATTGATTATATTTGGTGATTTAGAGAAATAAACTGATGAAACTATTACTTTTATACAATAAGTTGTGTTACATTTAGTTATTTAATTGGACTGTCTGTATATATAGTTATATATAATTAATACGCAATCTGCCTTTTACTGTGTTACAGAATAACATCGCCCCATCAGTACAAATAAAGGATAATAATACTCAGGACACGTCATGCTGCCACCTTGTGATAACCCAGAGGTACTGCAGTGGAGCGCACGAATAATGAGGATACAGATACTGTGACTGGCACATAACCTATAACCCGCAGCACTAAAGAGCAAGCCCTCCGGACGAATCCTCCACTTAAAAATGGATTACACAGATTAGTCTCTAAGAAATCCACGGAATGAAGACGCTCTAGTGTTTTTTTCCTGAGTGTTTTGTTAATATTAGTCACAAAACTTCTGAGAAATACAGATCACGACCTATCTCCTCCTTCATAATCCATCACATTATATATAAATACAATGTTCACAGTAATGACTCCTGCCCTGGAGTGAGGACCCTACCCAGTTGGCACAGGATACCCCAGGGTTCGGCTCACTATGACTCTGGGGGGCCCTATGTTCATGGATATCTGTGGATAACCCTCAGGACATGGAGCCGGCCCTGAACTGTACATCGCTGTCACTGAGACACGTCACCACCAGCTCACACAAGGAGGAAGCTCTGAGGGTCCTACAAGATCTGTGCAGGGTATCCAAAGTAAGGAAGGGGAGATATGCCCACACCCAGTGGCAGTATGGAAGCTTCCGACATCACATTGCTCTGGAGAACATTGTTACATAGTCATTGGGGTCGAAAAAATATTTTTAGTCCAACAAGTTCAACCTTTTTAGATCTCTTGTAATGTGTGGATTAAGGTCAGATAAGGTCATCAACTTGTTCAACTAATAGGGATATTCACTGACGTACTGAGGCCTCTTAGGTAAAGGCTCTTAAAATGTCTCCAGAGCAATGAGATCCCAAAGTGGGGCAGTGGGGCAAGTCTTTTATATAGGCCAGGAAATAACCATAAATATTGTATCTCAGCAACTCTCATCCAGTGTCTCTCATTTAGTGACTCTCATTCAGTGACTCTCACCCAGTGACTCTTATCCAGTGACTCTCATCCAGTGACTCTCATTCAGTGACTCTCATCCAGTGACTCTCATTTAGTGACTTTCATTCAGTGACTCTCATCCAGTGACTCTCATTTAGTGACTTTCATTCAGTAACTCTCATCCAGTGACTGTCATTCAGTGACTCTCATTCAGTAACTCTCATCCAGTGACTGTCATTCAGTGACTCTCATTCAGTGACTCTCATCCAGTGACTCTCATTCAGTGACTCTCATCCAGTGACTCTCATTCAGTGACTCTCATTTAGTGACTCTCATCCACTGACTCTCATCCAGCGACTCTCATCCAGCGACTCTCATTCAGCGACTCTCATTCAGCGACTCTCATGTAGTGACTCTCATTTAGTGACTTTCATTCAGTGACTTTCATTCAGTGACTCTCATTTAGTGACTTTCATTCAGTGACTCTCATCCAGTGACTCTCATTTAGTGACTCTCATTCAGTGACTCTCATCCAGTGACTCTCATCCAGTGACTCTCATTCAGTGACTCTCATCCAGTGACTCTCATTCAGTGACTCTCATCCAGTGACTCTCATTTAGTGACTTTCATTCAGTGACTCTCATTTAGTGACTTTCATTCAGTAACTCTCATCCAGTGACTGTCATTCAGTGACTCTTATTCAGTGACTCTCATCCAGTGACTCTCATTCAGTGACTCTCATTCAGTGACTCTCATTCAGTGACTCTCATTTAGTGACTCTCATCCACTGACTCTCATCCAGCGACTCTCATCCAGCAACTCTCATCCAGCGACTCTCATTCAGCGACTCTCATTCAGCGACTCTCATTCAGCGACTCTCATGTAGTGACTCTCATTTAGTGACTTTCATTCAGTGACTTTCATTCAGTGACTCTCATCAAGTGACTGTCATTCAGTGACTCTCATCCAGTGACTCTCATTTAGTGACTCTCATTTAGTGACTCTC
Organism: Discoglossus pictus; assembly: GCA_027410445.1. NCBI lineage: Eukaryota > Metazoa > Chordata > Amphibia > Anura > Alytidae > Discoglossus > Discoglossus pictus. The sequence continues at coordinate 7,712,712 of CM050164.1, read as the reverse complement.
ATTTAGTGACTCTCATACAATGACTCTGACTGACTCTCACTGTATCTCAGTAACTCTCATACAATGACTCTGACTGACTCTCACTGTATCTCAGTATCTCTCATACAAGGACTTTGACTGACTCTCACTGTATCTCAGTATCTCACATACAATGACTCTGACTGACTCTCACTGTATCTCAGTATCTCACATACAATGACTTTGACTGACTCTCACTGTATCTCAGTATCTCTCATACAATGACTCTGACTGACTCTCACTGTATCTCAGTATCTCACATACAAGGACTTTGACTGACTCTCATTGTATCCCAGTATCTCTCATACAATGACTCTGACTGACTCTCACTGTATCTCAGTATCTCACATACAATGACTGACTGACTCTCACTGTATCTCATTATCTCACATACAATGACTCGGACTGACTCTCATTGTATCTCAGTATCTCACATACAATGACTCTAACTGACTCTCACTGTATCTCAGTATCTCTCATACAATGACTCTTACTGACTCTCACTGTATCTTATTATCTCACATACAATGACTCTGACTGACTCTCACTGTATCTCAGTATCTCTCATACGATGACTCTGACTGACTCACATTGTATCTTAGTATCTCTCATACGATGACTCTAACTGACTCTCACTGTATCTCAGTATCTCACATACAATGACTCTGACTGACTCTCACTGTATCTCAGTATCTCACATTCAATGACTCTGACTGACTCACATTGTATCTCAGTATTTCTCATACAATCAATCTGACTGACTCTCACTGTATCTCAGTATCTCACATACAATGACTCTGACTGACTCTCATTGTATCTCAGTATCTCACATACAATGACTCTGACTGACTCTCATTGTATCTCAGTATCTCACATACAATGACTCTGACTGACTCTCATTGCATCCCCTTATCTCTCATACAATGACTCTGACTGACTCTCACAGTATCTCAGTATCTCACATACAATGACTCTGACTGACTCTCACTGTATCTCAGTATCTCTCATACAATGACTCGGACTGACTCTCATTGTATCTCAGTATCTCACATACAATGACTCTGACTGACTCTCATTGTATCTCAGTATCTCACATACAATGACTCTGACTGACTCTCATTGCATCCCCTTATCTCTCATACAATGACTCTGACTGACTCTCACAGTATCTCAGTATCTCACATACAATGACTCTGACTGACTCTCACTGTATCTCAGTATCTCACATACAATGACTCTGACTGACTCTCATTGTATCTCAGTATCTCACATACAATGACTCTGACTGACTCTCATTGCATCCCCTTATCTCTCATACAATGACTCTGACTGACTCTCACAGTATCTCAGTATCTCACATACAATGACTCTGACTGACTCTCACTGTATCTCAGTATCTCTCATACAATGACTCGGACTGACTCTCATTGTATCTCAGTATCTCACATACAATGACTCTGACTGACTCTCACAGTATCTCAGTATCTCACATACAATGACTCTGGCTGACTCTCACTGTATCTCAGTATCTCTCATACAATGACTCTGACTGACTCTCACTGTATCTCAGTATCTCTCATACAATGACTCTTACTGACTCTCACTGTATCTTATTATCTCACATACAATGACTCTGACTGACTCTCACTGTATCTCAGTATCTCTCATACGATGACTCTGACTGACTCACATTGTATCTTAGTATCTCTCATACGATGACTCTGACTGACTCTCACTGTATCTCAGTATCTCACATACAATGACTCTGACTGACTCTCACTGTATCTCAGTAACTCTCATATAATGACTGACTGACTCTCACTGTATCTCAGTATCTCACATACAATGACTCTGACTGACTCTCACTGTATCTCAGTAACTCTCATATAATGACTGACTGACTCTCACTGTATCTCAGTATCTCTCATACAATGACTCTCACTGACTCTCACTGTATCTCAGTATCTCACATACAATGACTCTGACTGACTCACATTGTATCTCAGTATCTCTCATACAATGAATCTGACTGACTCTCACTGTATCTCAGTATCTCACATACAATGACTCTGACTGACTCTCATTGTATCTCAGTATCTCACATACAATGACTCTGACTGACTCTCACTATATCTCAGTATCTCTCATACAATGACTCTGACTGACTCTCACAGTATCTCAGTATCTCACATACAATGACTCTGACTGACTCTCATTGTATCCCCTTATCTCTCATACAATGACTCTGACTGACTCTCACAGTATCTCAGTATCTCACATACAATGACTCTGACTGACTCTCACTGTATCTCAGTATCTCTCATACAATGAATCTGACTGACTCTCATTGTATCTCAGTGACTCTCCTTCAATGATTCTGACTGACTCTCACAGTATCTCAGTATCTCACATACAATGACTCTGACTGACTCTCACTGTATCTCAGTATCTCTCATACAATGACTCTGACTGACTCACATTGTATCTCAGTATCTCTCATACAATGACTCTGACTGACTCTCACTGTATC